>OVAY01003074.1:0-13219 GCA_900406395.1 Kernera saxatilis | reverse complement strand
TGGAAGCCCCTTGGCCTAGTGGTCAAAGGTTAAAAGGCTTCTACACCAGGTTTGGGGTTCGAATTCCATAAAGCGTAATTTTCTACAGATTAATGAAGACAAAGCTTATCGGAGGTTTCATATGTCTTTTGTCTAATATAATGTGATTATGTTGTCAAAGAGAATCAGCTGTATTGGGATAGAGAGTTATTAGTGTATAGAGAGTTAAGTTGTAATGTGATATTTCTATTGAATGAATATACAGCCATATATATAGAGTTACAAGATATGGGTACGAGAAGATTTGCGTATATCTATACAATCAAGAAAATCTAAGAGAAGCTTGCAGAGCAAGACATTCTAGAAGATTCTAGAAGATACGAGAGTATCCCAATAAGCTGTTATCAAAGAGACAAAGAAGATCTAGCTAGAAAGAGGAAAAAAAAGATATCTAATCGACTGGGTCCAAAGGAAAATAGAATCTGAAGCGTTGTTAATTAAAAAAAAATGTTTACTATCGAAAATAGAAGGCTAGTTAAGAGTTAAGACAACTATAAAGAGGCCTATTAACCCGTATGCAGAAGACGAAATTGGAATTTGTAAAGGCCGAATGCTAATGGTTTTCAGTTCACCAATTTTAAGAAGTACATGTGTCCTCCCTAAAAATGGTGAAATTGACTATGTCTAAATTTAAAATTGATGTGTAACCTTATAGCAATACTAAAAAGCTGATGTGTCAGGTGGTTAGAGAGACACACTTGTGTTTTTAATTTATTGATTTCATCCGATCATACTTTATTGGTTTAAAAACTCTAAAAATCCTAAAAATCACTCAAAGCCATTTTTATTTTATTTTTACTCGTAGGTAACGTAAATCTCTTAAAACCAACGAAATCTAGTTTTTTTTTTTTTCTTAAAGTCATGGTTATGTTTTTAAAATCAAAGTTAAAATAAAAATCTAGAGTCACAAGACTCGCAACTCATACCAATCATCCTTAATTATTATTTTTTCCATCAAGTAAATAACGGTTTTGCATTTAAATTGTAATCTTTACTTTTTGCAATTTTTTTTTTTGGTCGAACTGATTCATTATCATTTAAAGACTCAAACTCCATCGAAGGAGGAAAGATTACAAGAAATAAAAGCAAACAATGCCAAATAAATGGCTACATAAAAGATAGATAAATCAAGATACAACTCAACAAAAGAAATCATAAGAAACCACCAAACGATTAGTATCCCATAAACTTCTTGATTGACCGCATCCAAAAACCCAAAGAGGGTTAAAGACTCTGCAATAAAAGCAGAGGAGACAACAAACCGGGAGGAGAAACCTTACAATACCGGGAGGAGAAACCTTGCAATACCGGCGAGTCTTGAACATCCATGCCACTCACTAGAGGTGGAACTTTTGGAGAAAGAGGATGCTCCATAAAAGAGGTAATGGAACAATTGTTGTCCGATTGAACCAGATAGACTGGAACCAAGGAGTTATCAAGCGAGTTTCCTTCAACCTGCCACCAAAAGAGAAAAGCTAAACTCAAATCATCGTAATCTGTAACAAAAACAGATTCAAAACTCCTTGAATGAAGACACAAAGGAAGACACGGTCACAAAAATCACATTATTGACGGTTCTAAATGGTCTGTCCCAAACAGAAGGGGCCACGGTAGGAAAGAGCTCAGCGGAAAGGACTACGGTTGCTTTTTTTTTACTTTTTTTACTTTTTGCATTTTAATTTTAAGCCTTTTATCAAAAAAGTAAATAACGGTTTTATTAGTTTTGGGTGTTTTGGTCTTTTTTTATTTCTTTTCCTAATTTCGATTAAAACCGGGAACAAACCAGAAGACTAATCTTCCGGAAATTTTTGTTTTTTTTTTTTCATTTGATAAAGATAAGGATTTGATGTAATATAAATCAGTATGAAACAGAGAGAAGGAGAAGAAGATGTTNAGTATGAAACAGAGAGAAGGAGAAGAAGATGTTTGGAAATTTCTGTATATTGCAAACAATAAAGAACTTACAGCTTTATATTACATCGATCATATCTACTTGCCAAAATCAATATAATCCTATAATAACTACAGCATAAAGGCGTATCCCCAATCATCCCAATCACAGGGATTTGCCGTGATGTACATGAAATTCGATAATGACTCCAATACCCCCCCCCTCAAGTTGGAGCATGCAAGTCAAGTATGCCCAACTTGTCCCGGAAAATATCAAACTCATTTCTGCCCAAAGGCTTCGTAAATATATCTGCAAGTTGAAATGCAGAGCTAACGTGGTGGGTGACAACTTGACCAGCTTGAATTTTTTCTCTGACAAAATGGCAGTCAAGTTCGATGTGTTTGGTCCTCTCATGAAAAACAGGGTTGTTGCTGATATGGATGGCAGCTTTACTGTCACAGTACATGAGCATCGGTTGCTCGTGTTTTATGGCAAGACTTTCAAGTATTCGTTTCAGCCAAACAAGCTCTTGAGTTAGAAACGCCATGGCTCGATATTCTGCTTCTGCGGAGGATCTGCTAACAGTGGGTTGTTTCCGTGTTTTCCAAGACACCGGACTATCACCAAGTTGAACGAAATATCCCGTGACTGAACGCCGCGTGAGTGGACAGCTTGCCCAATCCGAATCACACCATCCGGTAATCTGAAAATCAGTATCTGCTCTCAAAAGTATACCTTGACCTGGATTATTCTTAAGATAACGGACCACTCTCAAAGCTGCATTCCAATGATCATCTCTTGGAACTTGCATAAATTGTGCCAAGACGTGAACACAATATGCTAAGTCAGGCCGTGTAACCGCCAAATAAATGAGTCTTCCAATCAAGCGTCTATATTTTTCTGGATCCGGAAGCATTGGAGAAGATGACAAAAGCCAATTTGTGATTCTGTTCTAGCGGAAATGTCGCTGGCTTGGCTCCCAACAAACCTGTTTCTGTGATTATGTCAAGTGCATATTTTCTCTGGCACAAGTAAATACCCGTCGGATTTCTAGCCACTTCAATGCCTAAGAAATATTTCAGAGGACCCAAATCCTTCATGTGAAAGTATGATGACAAATAACCTTTGAATTTTGTCATCTCAGTTGGTGAACTTCCTGTGATTATCAAATCATCAACATATATGAGAACATGGAGATGAGTACCTTCTTTTGCGTAAGTGAACAGGAAGTAATCAGACTGATTTTGTTGAAATCCATAATCAGTGAGTGCGGTCGCCAATTTCTCGAACCAACAGCGCGGCGCTTGCTTTAAACCGTACAACGACTTCTTCAAACGACAAACTTTTGTAGAATCAGTGGGATTAAATCCTGGAGGCAATTTCATGTAGACTTCTTCATACAAATCACCATGCAAAAAAACGTTGTGGACATCCATTTGATGAACATCCCAACCACATCCAGCGGCTACTCCCAAAAACAATCTAACTGTACCCATTTTTGCAACCGGAGCAAACGTTTCTCCGTAATCTTCCCCTTCAATTTGTCTGTTTCCGAGAGCTACCAATCTCGCTTTGTACCGCTCAATAGACCCATCTGACTTGTATTTCACTTTGTACACCCATTTACACCCAATCGCTTTCTTTCCTTTAGGTAAATCCTCAAGTGTCCAAGTTTTGTTGATTTCAAGTGCATCTATCTCATTACCCATTGCTTTTCGCCATCGAGAATCACCAACTGCTTGTTTATAGGTTTGAGGTTCAGTGATTGATGAAATCGCTACCATGTATGCTCGGTGTGTGGCGGAGAATCGACTGCAATCTATGTAATTGTAATAGGATAAGCAGATTTCGTACCTGGCGATGTCAACGCTTTGCTTATCACTGTATTTGTCACAAAATTTCTGAGAGTAACTGGCGGAATTCGTTTTCTGTGTCCCAACCACGCTGCTCAACTTCGTTCTCTTGTTCAACTCCGTCGTTTTGCTCTGGAGATGAAACTACAGGTTCAGTTTCATGAATTTCAACGTTGGGAGTTGGGTTCTCATTTTCATGGGCCATAATTGAATTTGATAAATTAGGCCCATGTGCATTCACTTCAATTGGGCTTTGGGCAACCATATTCCCCGTTGGATTTGGATTTGATGATTCCATCGAATGTGTTGCCTGCAAGTGACGCCTCTGGTTTTCTTCTTCTAGTGCCTGAACATCAATATTTGGTACCCAAAGAGCTTGATCTCTTTCTTCTTCCTCAAGAGCAGATAAATTGGCGAACGGAAATTCTTTTTCACTGAACACCACATCACGTGAAACAAAGAAAATCTTGTCTTCAAGATCATATAATCTCCACCCTTTTTTCCATGTGGATACCACAAACACGCACTTTCTATTTCTTGGTGCGAATTTGTCCCCTCTGCTTTTTTGATTATGTGCAAAACATAAAGAGCCAAATACTCTTATATGATCATACAACGGTGCAGCCTCGTGGATTCGTTCATATGGTGTTTTACCTCCTAAGATCGAACTTGGTGTACGATTAATTAGGTATCCCGCCGTTAGCACGCATTCTCCCCAAAACTCTATAGGAAGATTTGCTTGAAATCTCAATGCCCGCGCAACATTCAAGATGTGACGGTGCTTTCTCTCAACACGTCCGTTCTGTTGGGGTGTTCCAACACACAATGTTTCATGAACAATCCCAAGACTTGAGAAAATTTCAGATAAACAAGTAAATTCGGTTCCGTTGTCGCTTCTTACAACTTTCACATCCTTTTGAAATTGCCGAGACGTCATTGCCACAAAATTTTTGATTTGTGTTGGTGCTTCTGTTTTATCGTTCAAGAGATAAATCCAAACTCCTCGTGAATAATCATCTACTATTGTTAAGAAATATCTTGCACCAGAATGTGATGGAGTTCGATATAGACCCCATAAATCGCAGTGAATTAACTCAAAAACTCTTGTTGTTTTATTCAGACTAAGAGGAAAAATCGCTCTTGTTTGCTTTGCACGGAGACAAACATCACACGCCTTATTCAAAAACTCAGAAGAAACAGAAACATCAGATAATGAACCAACAATTCTAGCAGACGGATGCCCCATTCGGTTGTGCCACAACTCGTAAGATTCCTCTTCTCGAACTGTGACAGCCGCTGCGGTTTCTGAACTGCAAAAATGGAAGGTTCCTCCTCCTCGCCTACCCGCTCCAATCACCATCCTCGTATTGCGGTCCTGAACAACAAGGTAGTGATCAGCCAACTGCACAACACAATGATTCTCATCCATCAACTGTCCTACCGAAATCAAATCAGACTTCAATTCCTCAACATAGAAAACTGATCGCAACACAAGATTCGAGCCAAGACGAACTGTTCCTTCTTTATTAGAGATTCGTTCTCTGCCATTAGCTAATATTATCAAAACCGGAGCTATTTCTCGCACATCCCTCAATATATCATATCTTCCAGTGAGATGATGTGAGGCTCCTGTATCCATAATCCAGAGAGGATAAGAGTTGTTACCTGATAATTTCTCAGCGACGTTGTTGTTTTTCCCTCCGTTTAAGACAGCCACAACTGATCGCCATTGGTCCTCAGTTATTCCAGTTACGCCGTCTCTGTCTTTGTCGGTGATGACGTAATTAGCATGTTCATGATTGATGATGTTTGGCACTTGAACAGCGTTTGCATAAGAGACAGATCCACGACCACGTCCGCCACTAGATGATCCACCACGTCCTCTTCCTGGCATCGTTCTGGTTCTAGGACGGTCTCTCCACCACTCCGGATATCCAATAAGAGCATAACAACTCTCTGAAGCATGTCCTCCACGTTGACAATGCTTGCAAATTGACCCTTTTTCTCTATCTTCATTCCAAGGACGTGGCTTAGTTTGCACAGCAAAGGCAGTGTTTTCAGTTTTCTCCTCACTGATTTTTGCACCACTCCTAAGATCTTCCTCCTGGCGTACAATGTTATACACTTCTTCAAGTGGCTGGATGGGAGTTCTTGACACCAAACTCGATCTCACTGTTCGATACACCGTGTCATCAAGTCAGAAGAGAAACTGATGCACTTTGTCTTCTTCACGATCTTGTTCTTGAGCTGCATTCGCATTTGCCGCATTTGCACACTCTCAATGGCCGATAGCTAGACATGCTATCCCATATCTTGGTGAGCTTACCAAAGTACGTTTCAATTGCCAGGCCTCGCTGTTTGCAGCAAGCGAGTTCCGCCTTGATCTGCTGAATGCGCGGACCATTCGTCACCGAAAATCTCTTCTTGAGATGCTCCCAAAGGTCTTGCGCCACATCTCGGTGAGAGATGTTCGATCTGAGAACCGGATCAATCGTCATCTTCAACCATGAGACAAGGAGAGCATTCACGGTCCACCAATCTTCCAAATCTGATGATCCTTCCAATGGTCGCGTTATTGTTCCGTCGAGAAAACCGAATTTCTTTCGAGAACACAACGCAGTCTTGATTCCACAAGCCCATTCGTCGTAGTTCATGCCCTTCAGAAGTGGATGTGAGATCACCGCACCGGGATTGTCAGCCGCTGTCAGATCATAAGGAGAAATGGTTCTCCTAACCTCCATTGTCGTTGTCACTGGGTTCATCGTTGTCGGAGTCGGAGTCGTGTCGGTCGCCGTGTTCGTGTTTGTTTCAGACATCGTCAAGTGATTCAATTCAATTTTTCAAAAAGAAATTTCAGGCTCTGATACCATGAAACAGAGAGAAGGAGAAGAAGATGTATGGAAATTTCTGTATATTGCAAACAATAAAGAACTTACAGCTTTATATTACATCGATCATATCTACTTGCCAAAATCAATATAATCCTATAATAACTACAGCATAAAGGCGTATCCCCAATCATCCCAATCACAGGGATTTGCCGTGATGTACATGAGATTCGATAATGACTCCAATACAGTAAATTAAATCCAAAACTCGTGGGAGATATTCATATATAGGTATCTTAACCCTACCTAATCTCTCACGTAAAATAATCAAAATCCCATCGCTGAGTATATATATACACTAGACATAACTTTTCTCTGCCTATTTGATCAAATACATATTCCCACAAACCCTAGAATTTTGTGTTGGCTTTCAAATTTGGTGGAGTTGGTTTCTTTCTCGGGTCGATCATTAGCCTCCAAGAGTGTATATATATTATTGCAAGAGGAGATGGAGAAATTGGAAGCCATCGTGTTATGTTACTGCCTTTTCCTTGCATCACTCGTGTGGTTCTACGCAATCTTCCGTCACAGATCACGGAATTGCCATTGTTACCATTGTCGCCGCCTACGTAATAATTTTAACAGAAATATTTCCCGTCTATCAATTTAATTAGTAACTAATCTTTCTATGATATTGAATGTCTTGCACTTTTTTTTTTTTGCTTAAAACATAAGTCGATATAAAAGCCTTACAAACAACAAATATTCACGAACCAAATACAACCGTATTAGAAGAACAGAGATCAAGAGGATGAACATGGATTATGTTATTTACATGATGAACAACATTACAAAATAGCTGGTGCAATCCGGTTGACACTATAAACCCAATTTCTAAATGGTATTGGATCCAAGAATTTAATCATCAATCGGGAAATCTGAACATAATCTCGATGCATGCAATTCATGGTAATGTATTTCTTATATTATAACATGTTCCATTTGTACTAACAAGTACATATTTTCTTTCTTTTTTTTTTGTTGTTGACAAAATGTTAATTATATTATCAAAAGGAACTTGAGGTTTTACAAAAGTTAAGATTCGGTTTCTTTGGACCAAAAAAAGAAAAAGGACTCTTAAAACTTACATAGCAATCGAAAGAGATAAAGACTAATCTAATCTCAAAGATAAGTAACCCATTTAGAAAGGAGACCTTCCCTTATTCACTGTAGCGATGGGCAAGAAGGATGTTTCGAACCGTCCGGTCCAGCTGGGTGAACAACAGTTCGGGGGAGACTTGTGGAGCATTGTGTTGTGTATCCTCTAATTTCTTTCTCTCGATAGGAAGTAGATGATAGCCTGACTTAATAACTTCTTCAGAGTAGAGGAGATGCGCTTCACTCTTGTTAGCATCCAATTAATCAAATCATGCTAGTGTAAAAATGCAAAAGTCGGGAGACCAAGTCTTAAAAGTACCTTAGACCAAATCACTTGAGCGTAGGGGCAGTGTAGAAATAGGTGGTCCCTAGTCTCAATGCCATCTGAGCAAAGAACACAATCCATGCAAATGTGAAATGTTCATCTGCTAGTTTAAGTTGGAGACCCAGAATGTAAAAGAGTGTTTGGGGACACCTTTTTGAAACCAGACTGCTTTTCTCCATGATTTCTCATCCGAGGAAGGTCTCACCAATTTCCAAGTTTCTTTAGTACTGAAGAACCTCTTTCGTCTTATCTCTTAAACCCTAGGGGTTTGATCTGTAGAATTAGAGCTCCTTTTTTTTTTTATTTCATCACAAATAGTACACTTAAACTCAAAGTGCCTCCTACTGCATCTTGTTTTTCTAATTTAGTTACATAATTCCACAATAGAGCTTCTCCACTTTAACTTGACGAATTAGTAGGTTCACTACTTTGTTCTTGAAAAGTCATATTCTCCGGTAGTTAAACTACATAATATCATAAAAAGCTTTGAAAAAACGAAACAATAAAAAACAAAAAGGAGTAGACACCGATCCAAAATACAATTGGGTGTAGTGACTTAATCGGTGATGAATGTCTCAGAAAAAGTTAAAAACGTGACAAACATATCAGACTTGCGAGCAAAGAAGAGAAGACAAAGAATCGTTTAAATAAAAACCCTAGTATATAAATTAACAAGTTTTCCTTTTTTTTTTTTTTCCTTTTTAGTTTTAGGAAACAGACAAGTTAAATAACAATTTTTAATTCATGGGGTACATAATTTTAACGGCTAAACGTATCCGATAGGTCCCCATATCTGCTGCCCCCACATGTCGGAAACATTACGGAGACGTTTCTCTGGCTATGACTTGGCGTCCCCGTTCAACATAGGTACATCTAATCGCTTTTGATATCGTTTGCTTTCTAGAGAACGTTTAGATGTTTTTTATACTGGACTCTTGGTTGATTCTGAAATCAAATTGTAGTATGTTTTGATTTGAAAAAAGCTCTCAAAGAGCTAGTGTCCATTGAAGAAACTCATCATCTCAAATCTTTGCTAATGAGGAAGATCGAAAGAGTGTATGAAGACATTGAGAGTTGTCAAGAGGCCGATAGATCTGACATGAAATCGGTCCGACACGAAATTAGTCCGACTGATCTAACTCGAAATTAATCCTATGATAGGATATTGTCGAGATTAATGGCTAGATGGGCCATTATCTCGAGGGGGCGTGTGAAGAATGTCTCACATCGGAAGTTGGGAGAAACTTTGAGTAATATATAAGGGATATGGGCCAATCCAGTCATTGCCAATTGGTTTTGAGTTGGAAGCCCATAGAACTTAACATTATGACTCCAGCAACTGGAGTGACGTGATTGATCATGGTGAGTCAGCCATTGTGAATGGTGCCAATAGCTTCCCCAAGCTATATTTTCAGAGAGCGGGGGCATTTTTGCACCTCCACAACACAAACCAAGCAATATTGGTTTCTAAGTCTGTCATCGCCCAAGCACTTCCGAAGATGATATATTCAACCTTTTTTTGAGTCATTCAAAAGGTATAAGGAGCTGACATGTTCTATACTTATTTCTAGTCGTACATCGACTCCATAAGAGATGGTTGAAAAAATGACACACCTAATAAAGATCTATACATAATTATAATGTATATAGTGTACGATTATTATTAATATACATTAAACACATTCATGTTACAATCATTTGGATGGTTTGCAACACATTCACATACCTTATATTCACGTACACCATCATATAGGTACGCATTTTATTTTTGCTTACATAATACCATCACCTGTGTACTCTCTTCTTTGAAATCTTTCACCTAATTCGTATGGTGTACATATGGTGGTGTACATATGGTGGTATATATATGGTGTACGTTTGTAAATGTCCAAACAATTACAAATATCGAAATTGTAAATTTACATATGGTGTATGTTTGTAATCTTTGTATCGAGAATAACAATTTGCATTCAATATTAGTTGGTAGAAGACAATGACAATAGACGAATAGGTAGGAGATCAGAACGTACACCGCTCATAGACGCTATACTCGCCTCTATCACTTACACTATGATACATGAAATTAGACGTGGACAAAAATCAGCGAACAAATATGTACACAAAGAAGGGAGCACATGCTTACACACAAAGACTAAGGTAAAATTACATTTAAATTCTCTTATACAGATCATGTACACAAAGAAGGGAGTACATGCTTACGCACAAAGATTAAGGTAAAATTACATTTAAATTCTCTTATACCGATCGAATACGTACACAAACCTTAGGGTACACTAAAAAGTCCGTAGGTGGAAAGAGGCCGGTGATGGTAACGATTTTAGGGTGAAACGAAAGAAAAATAGGAATTCCTTGACAACGAGGAGATAAAAACTTACCGGTGAATGGATTTCGAAGGATGTAATGGGTGTTGACGCGACGGTGAACACGGAAGAAAGCGAACAAGTTCTGGGTTGAACCTATTAAGAAATAAAATTTCATAAAGTAATCACAAAATCGACAGCGAAATCGAGAAAATATTAAAAGTACTCTTTCTAATTTTGGTTAGTTACCTATGTCGGACTAAATATTTCCGACAGGAGGAAGCAAATTTGCAGGGAAGAGAGAGGCCGGTGAGAGGAAGCAGATCGGCACGGAAGAGAGAGCTGCGGGAGAAATCGTCACTTACGGCGATAAGAAGGTGAATGACAGTACAGAGAGAAATATCTGCCGTCGATAACAGTGAAGAGATAGTATTTGGTTAAAATGGGAAAATGTTTTAAACTGAATATTTTCTGAGTTGAGGTGAAGGGGGTGAACTCTCCGCATGAGTGAATAAAATTAACCTTTTAAAAAAAAATAAAAAGTCTGGATTGTGTCAGTCGGTGTACAGAAACCACAGTGTTATGCAAAGTAAAAAAGCAGGGGCATTTTGGGCAAAAATCGCGAGAATGCCAAACCGCGCAAAGATTTTTTAATTTGCCATTTGGTGTGATTTCTTTCGAAAACTGTGAGTTTTTTGCAAATAACTTTTTTTTTATTCACTCGGCCAAAAAAAGAGGTCTTTTACTCTTTTACCATTTTAGTTTCAATGTCTTCTGTTTTTTACCATACTAGCTAGTTCTATCTTTAATTAGACTCCAAGAATTAAAACTCATGTTTTCTTTTTTATCTATTTGTTTTTCAGTTTCAAGAGAAACAAATTTACAAAATAAGAGAACCAGCATGTACAAAAACCAACTCAATTCAACAAAAAAAAAGTCAAAACTCATTCCCTTATAAATAATTATCCAAACGTATTTCAAATTCAACAAAGTAAGAACAACAAATCAAAATATTGGTCACAATGTGTGCATCTAAAGCCATAGTTCTTGGTCTCTTCGTTGCAACATTCATAGCGTCTTGCAACGCGGCAGCAAACGTCACACCACAGCCACTTTTCCCGGCGATTCTAATCTTCGGCGACTCAACCGCAGACACAGGCAACAACAACTATCATTTACAAGCCGTCTTCAAAGCTAAGCATCTACCTTACGGCGTTGATCTCCCTGGCCATGAAGCTAACGGAAGATTCTCAAACGGAAAGCTAATCTCTGATGTCATCGCCTCCAAACTCAACATCAAAGAATTTGTTCCTCCGTTTTTACAACCAAACATCTCTGACCAAGACATTGTCACCGGAGTCTGTTTCGCATCCGCGGGTGCGGGCTACGATGACCGGACCTCGCTATCGAGCAAGGCGATCCCGGTCTCAAAACAACCAAGCATGTTCCAGAACTACATTGCTCGTCTCAAAGGTATCGTAGGAGAAAAGAAAGCGATGGAGATCATTAACAAAGCTCTAGTGGTCATAAGCGCAGGGCCAAACGATTTCATCTTGAACTTTTATGGTATCCCGAGTATCCTAATATCTATAGTTACCAAGAGTTTGTCCTCAAGAGGCTTGACGGTTTTGTCAGGGTAAGGACTCCTATGATTTTGTTTTCTCTAGGCTTGAGACCAGTCTTTGATATTACTTCGAGCTGTTTTTGATATTCGTCCTGATTCTTGTAGAAACTAGGGTTATCACAAGTGATAACTTCTATGTGGGTTTAAGGAGGATTTCAATTGCCTTGAGCTCGACGATATCGAAGGAGAAAGAACTGGTGTGATTTTATTAATATCATAGCTGTGCCTGTAAAGGCTGCCTACGTACCCTTCAAAAGGGATCAAGCCATTCGTAGTTCATAATAAAAGAGTTATTTAGAGAAGGAGAGCTGAGAGCCCTTTGGTGGAAGTGTATGAGTTGTGAATGAATGAGAAGATGTCCCTCTAGGTCTTCAGAGATCTCTATTTAATATGCAAATATGTTTCCTTTTCCTCTTAGGTTGTTGAANTTTATTTTAGAGGATAATCTTGATCTTTTCCTTTTTCCTTAGATTTGAGTCTATCTTTCCTTTTTCTTCGGAGACTGGTGATGAGACGGATTTGGCAGGTCTGGGCCGAACTAGCGGGTCTGGGCCGAGCTAACGGGTCTAGTTCTCGGGTTAAATTAGGTCAAGGCGGGCTAAGGTGAAGGGTGCTAAACCCGGTACCAACAGTAAGTCCCCCCCCAGTTCGGTGAATGAGAGCATCGAATTCGGTGAATTTGAAGAAATTTTTAGTTCGGCTTGACCTTGATTGACCCGATTCAATGTGTTCTTCCAACGATTTACTGCTCGGCAAATGTCTTGACGATCTGTAGTTAGGCGCGAGGTGAGCTCGGTTTGATTGAGATAATGTGAACGTTGAGTTCGGCTTTATGGATTCTTTTTGTGAGACGTCTTTGATATTTGACTTAGCATGAAGAGAGTTCGGAGCTTGACTTGGTTTGACAGAGGTGAATCTCTGGGTATAATTCTGAATGAGTAAAGCGTACTTGTTGCATCTTCTGACTTTTGCGAACTCGGAGTTCGGCTTTGAGGAGCGTGTAGCTCGTTTTAAGTGNCGTGTAGCTCGTTTTAAGTGCGAGGTTAGCTCGGCTTACTGTGAGATTTAGATTAGGTGCGATCTGCAGCTCGACTTACCCTATCTAAACTCTGACGTATGGTTGCGAAACGAGTTCGACTTTTAATAACTTAGGTGCGAGTCTGGCTCGGCTTATCCTGTC
>OVAY01003073.1:0-13223 GCA_900406395.1 Kernera saxatilis | reverse complement strand
CAAGGCCCCAAAATTAAGACATGGCAGGGTTCAGTAGCGAGCCGCCACAAACATGGGTGATGTTGGAACCAGGTCTCAGTGAAGCAATGTGTATAAGTCTATTCAAAACAAAACCTAGATCGGTTCTTCTACTTGCTATTGTTGCAGATAAAATTCTTGTAGGAGGTTTTGTTGAAGATGTAAATAGAGCGCAGGAGAATTTCGTTTAGAGGAATGTGTAGTTTGTATTCAGAGGGCTGTTTTCATTATCAACTTAGTAAGTCAGTCCAGTTTTATTTCATAATATGGTTTCAAATACTATGATAGAAGCAGCCATGTTTAGTACAAAATGTTTCTGTGAATCTATTCACCTAATAGCCTAAAAATATTACTTGGTCATCCATTCCATACTGACTAAGGAACCGATGAACACAATTTTCCTTCTTTTGTATGTCATTAGTCAAATGCAATGCATCGCTCAATAATAGAGCTGACTGAAAATTCTGCTTCTTCTGTTATGTGTATAAATTGTGAGAAATTATATAATTTTGAAGAAATAGGCCGGTTCATTATGTAGTTGATTTTTTTTCTTTTAAAAGTGAACACAACAAAAAAAGATGATAACGGGGTTCGCAATTTAACCGGTACCTCGCTAATAAACATCTTTTTTTCGCCTTCTTTTCTTTTTCTTCATCGTGTCTGAGAGCAATCTCTACCAGATTCACCAACAAACAAGGTCTCGTTAATTCAGATTCTCCATTTCTGCTCTTTACCTCTATCGGATCGATTCCTAAATTATTTTCTCTCTTCTGCAGATTATGGTGCTCTCTGACTTCACTGGAGTCGGTGTTGGATTCGGTAATGCCCATTCCCAATTCTTTCTCCATTTCTCTTTTTAATTCGACTTGTGATTTTTGTGTATCATTCTGGAATTTCTAGGGTTCGGTGTTGGCTGTGGATTTGGCGTTGGCTGGGGTTTTGGAGGTTTGTTCACAACTTCTCTCTGAAATTTTTTATCCTCTCCGGGCGTAGATTTTTTTGAGCTGAGACGGGATTACAAGTCAATTCCATCAACACTAGATTTGGTGTTCCTAATCAAGAGACCATGACAATTTAACTTACACATTTGGGAAAGCTATTGTAAGGAGATCAAATCAAACCAGTATTTTTCACAGATTGGGAATAATGCTCTGACTATTGGGCTGTGTTGTTTCACTGTACAATGCCCTGTGATCTGCTTGTTTAGTTTTGTGATCATATTGCAGAATGTCTCAGTAGCAAAGGGTTGTTTGATGGTATACTAAAACGCATGCCTAGACTCACTACTTGCCATTGACGATAACAGGCACACGCACATATGTTAACAACTTAATACAAATCAGTGATTTAAGAGATTTTTGTTGCTTTCTTGCAGGAATGCCTTTGAATTTACTAGGCCTTGGTGTAGGTAACCATTCAAACTCTGCTTCTGCGTCTTAATAAACGTCTCTACACAAGCAGATAATGCTCAAGTCCTCTCTCGTTACAAAACTCATGCATCTTATATTTGAAGGTGGTGGTTGTGGGGTGGGTTTGGGCCTCGGGTGGGGTTTCGGGAGTGCCTTCGGGAGTCACTACCGATCATCTAGACTTACATTCCAAGGCATCGACTTAGAGAAGGCGGATAAACAGGTGGAAAACATGTCCAAAAACACTTAGCCAGTCTCGTGTGCTTCAATTCTCGGATCTTAGATCCCAAATCACTGAGAAAAACTCGTCTCACATCTTTTCTTGTTTCTCTATGAAAACCACTTCAAATAAATGCATTTCTGTATTACAAAACATCCCAATCGTCATTTTCACAATGTTCCACTCGAATTTGTTGTAACAAAGAGAAGTCAAGATTCTCTTGTTTCTCAATGAAACCGTTTCCAATAATCGAACCAAAAATGCACTTCTATGTTACAAAACAACCAAAAACGGTGGAATTACTGTACAGTAAGAATGTAGATTGCCAAATCCGTCTCTTTCGCAGTTGAACAACCCGTTACACAGAAGATGAATGAACTCGAACGTGGTATTCCTATCTGTCTTCTACATTGCATGCACTGCGACTACAACTGCAATGAAAAAAAGAAGATCATCTCAAAAACTTATAAGAGATGCAAACTTTGCTTTCTAAATATGCCTGTAATCTTTGATTGCAGAGAGAGAGAGCAAAAATTAATTTAGAAATATTACCGATAAGAAAAATTAAAAGAAGAAGCCAAACTGCAGCTTGAACGGATTTACTATATCGCATTCGATACTGAGAACGTTGAAGTTGCCTCTGTAGAGTTCCATACCAACCGTGAAGCTGCTTTTCGTAACAGTCCTCCTCACACTCCATACAACTTTTGTCCCTCTCCAAACATCCATTCATGACTTGCTGAGAAATAGAAAAGCCTTTTAGTAAACATTTGTAAGCAGGAGGAGACAAAATTTACAGTTGGAGATCTCACTTGGTTTGCTTGGACAGGTAATAATGCCGCATCAGAGTCTCCTTGACGATCTAAGGCCTTCCACTTTCTAATGCAGTTTTGGGACCCTGGTTCCATATAATTTAAGAACCCAGAGAAGCTGGGTACTTTCCGTGGAGGTCGAACCAGTGGTTCATCAGAAGATTTCTGCAATAAACCGTCATCAGAAACCGCAATGTTCCAAGCACCGATATCAGCAGTAGCACTCGCCGTCCTTCTATGTCCATGCGGCTTTGCTTCTCTACTTGACATCTTTGGATTCTGATTTACTTTGACAGGATTTGTGGAAATTTGTTTCTTTTCAGATTCAGATGGTCCAGTCAAGAAGAGGGCAAGCTCATTACGATCATCTTCATCCAAACGCACCCATCTAGGAGTTCCTTTGCCATCAGATTGCGCAGCTTCCTTGAGAGATTTCTCGATTTTCGCAACCTGAGTCTCCATTGCCAAAGTAAACTCGCGATGCCTATCTCGAGTTTCATCACTCAAACGATTGTCATAGCTAGACTGAACAGCTCGTTGGAATTCATCTAACTACACCAAAAAAGATACAGATTCACTTGGAGAAATCAATCAACATTACACAACAACAAACAATTCGATCAGAATCTGAGAAAAAAAGAGAAGGAAGGAAAGAAAGAAACCTGCCATTTGGTGGTTCCTAGTGCAGCGTGAAGGTCCCTGTGAAGCTGCTCAGAGTCCCATACATTTGAAGAGCCTTGTTTCCCATGGATCCTCCATGTCCTGTAAGCTGACTCCATTCTGCACATGACTCGAAGATAACACACATATAAACTCACAACATTGTGGGATTTCAGATCTAATTATCAGAATCCTAATTCCCAAATTCGAAGCAAAAGCAAAAGACAAATCGACATTACATCACCAACAATGACAGATGTAATTTCACAGATCCAAAACAAAACTTGCGAGAATCCTCACTATATATGATGAAGGAAAAGAAGAGGAGGATTCGAAAACGAAACCTGTCAGCAGATTCCTGAACCTCTTCAGCAGCGGCAAAGAAAGGATCCTTCTCCCACCGATCCAAACTCGTCGTCATCCTAACAAAGAATAACCTAAGGGAATGATAATCTTCGAAGATCAGAAACCCAGAAAGCAACAAAGAGAGATTAAAATGGGGAAATAATGACGATGGATCGAAAATTTTCAGAGGGCTGAGTGTAGAGAGAAACGTTCATCGATTATACAAATTACGGCCTATCGTTTACAGGCACGTGCCAAAAAAATAGTGCGTTTCTTTGTTCAATGATTCAATCCCAAATATCAACGTTCTTCTCAATTCACCGGTCCCGACTCTTTTATTTCGTTTTTTAGTTTTTTTTTTTTTTGGAGAATTGTTAAAAGTAATTACACACATTAAAAAACAAATCTTCAAAAAAAACCAACACTTTCACCAAAAACAATTATTCTTCAACTGTACATTTTTGTTCTGTTTTCGAGTAAATTACAAAATTATTCTCAACCTATGACTCCATAGTCCACATAAATACATTATCATAATTATAAACCCCAATTATCTCTCTAATAATATGCGTCTGTATTAATTTATGTCACCGACATCACCATCACCAACACCATCACCATCACCATCATCTCCTTGATCAAAACAGTGTTTACAACACGCTAAGACATTTGGAGGGTTTCATGTTAGTGTCATTAACGAGCACATGAGGCACACGTGAGATCGAGCTTCAACAGCTAACGACTCAGGAGCAGAAACTACAGCTTAAACTACAAGAAAGAAATGTTATTTTTCACGCTTTCCCTCAAATTCTATGATCCTATTTTCTTTTTTTAAATGGCTGAGACTTCAAAATGCAACAAAACTCAAAAGGTGTGGAAAAAAATCATGCGAATCAGACCCATCACCTGAAACCCATTTTGGTGAGCCACCATATACGCACCCATGCTAACCAACACCTTTGTATTATGTGCATATATATACTGATGTGTGTATGGCTGTGTATTCACACTCAAGTCCTTCTACTTACATTCTCAGATTCTAACTAAAAATATTGTGTCACTAAGCAGCCATCATGGGCAGAGTGATGTTGTGGTTTCTTGTTTCCTTGTCTCTATGCCTCATTGGCCATATGGTTGGTGAGGCTGCAAGAGAAGGTGCGTTCATGAGGAGTGGAGCAGAATCCAGTGATATAAGAAAGAGTAACGAACACGTAACTGGATTTAGGGGTGAACTCACTACTGGCGGCTATGGCGGCGGAGGCCCGGGCTATGGTGGATATGGGCCAGGTGGTGGTGGTGTTGTGATCGGTGGTGGATTTGGTGGTGGTGGTGGTGGTTATGGTTGGGATGGAGGCAACGGAGGAGGCGGTCCAGGATACGGGTCTGGTGGTATTGGTGGTGGAGTCATCATTGGCGGTGGTGGTGGTGGGTGTGGCGGTTCATGCGGTGGTGGTGGTGGTGGTGGAGGAGGAGGATATGGACATGGCGGAGCCAGCATGAAGGAATCAGGCAAAAACTAGAAAAAGCAAGCAGCTTTCTTTAGGTCGTAGAAGTAAAAAAAGAATAAGGATGTACTTAGCATCTTGATCATGCTTAGGAGTTTGTAATGGCATCACTTTTAATGGAATAAGAAAAAGTGTTAAGAAAAGACCCGGAACCAAATAGTTTCTGCATAAAGAAATGAATATTATGATTTGGTCTTTTAGTTTCTGTGAACCCTCTCTGTCTTATCTTGGGTTTGAACATCCAAGTAGATTCTATTGTATAAGCCATACAAGAGCGTCGATCTGGACATCTGAGGCTCCTTTTCCACCACAGCAATCACATCCTTCACCTGACCGGACCATTTTTGGTAAACCTTGGTTCTTCTCAACTCTTCTACCACCTACAGAAAACTCCAATTAGCAATTTGGAACACTAAAGATTAATCGCATAAATTTAAGGAAATCATGAAACAGTCACAAGAACGCAAAGCCATAATCAAGTAAAACCGCAAAGCCATAACCGGGCTCACCAGCTTCAGCATAAGGTTTCTTGGAGTTTCTTCCTGCCCCTGTAGAAGGTTTCTGACGTGCTTCTGCCATAAGTTTCCATTTTAAAACCGCATCACCTCCTCCAACGGCAGCATGAGCAGCAACATTTGCAGCCTTAGCTCTCAGTTTATTTGCTTCCTCCTTATTTGCCTGACATATTATTATAAAACCTCTTTCAGTGTATGTATGTCTAAAGGTTTATTTAGGTGGCTTAGTTTCGAAGTACCTTCACTTTTTCTGAACGTGTCTCTTTTTTTGCGGTATCATTTTCGTCATTCTACATCAAGGAAAATCAAAAACAAAGACATTATTACTTTACTAGTAACTAAGAAAATAGATATTGAGCTCACGACAAACCTTAAGCTTTTCTTCTCCCCCATGTTTCCTTTGCCATTCCTCTTTCGCCTTCTGATTCATTTCGTTAATTTGTTTCCGAATATCAGACGTGATACAAGTCCGATTTCTACACTTCTCAGCCACAGACCGCTGCAAAAACTCTTATAACTTCAGAAAGATTTTGACACGACAAGGTTTAAGAAGGTAGGAGACGAAAGTAGACTAACCTGCTTTGACATTCGGATTATATTACACAACAATCCACGCATCCTTTCCTCTACACACTGAATACGCAGGGCCATGAGAAAAATAAAAACAAGAAGAATAAATGGTAGGCTAATAATTCCCAAAAAATAATGACATCTCACCAGAGACAAGCACCGCTCGACATCATCGTTTATACGCTTTAAACCACTTTTTGCCACTGTCACATACGAAAGTATATATAAACTTCTTCTCCAAGTGATTCGAAGTAAAGATCTAAGAAGCAGCTAAGAGATGGGTTGAAACCCAACTAATTTCTGCCAGCTTTCTTTGCAGTGGACCTTTCTGCAAAATCGTTCTTCCGTCCTCTTCATGCACAACTCTTCGAGATGCTTCAGAAACATGACCGTCCTTTTTAGGCCCAGAATATAATAAAAAAATTTCCTCTTCCTAGAACATATGCAGAAAAATAATTTGGTTTATTCGTTTCTCTATATCCGGGTTTAAATTGAAAAAGGCAGCTACTAGAAAACATACCATGAGATTGATGCCACCGAGTGCAGTGACATCATTAAACTGTTCAGTACTTCGATCTAAAGAAGTCCCACATAGTTTTTGCTTCTTGCTGTAAGTTAACCCATACTATAAGACTTCAATATAAATTGCATATAAATGAAATAGGAGGCTATCAAAAGATAAAAGTGAAAAGGAAGCGTAAGAGTAACTTCTGGATACTGTAAGTAATTTCTCTTTCACAAACCAGCCAGTTCTATTACCTCGATGGTGGCAGCGAAGAACCCAGTGCCTCAAGAGGTTTCTTCTGACCAACAGAAGGCATTTTAGGTGTCGTCCTAACATTAGCTCCTGCGGGAATGGTCCTAGATGGGGCAGGGAAATTGACCTGACGAGTACACAAATAACTATTCAGATAAATAGATAGTCCATTTACTACAATCAAGTTCAAAGCCAAAACAAGGACAACCAGATGCCAGGGTGATCCGACATATAAGCAAAACAAAACCAAATGCAACATCTGTTGAAGAGGGATGGTCGCCCTATGAGCTAAAAGAGAAGATCAACCAAATAGCATTTGAATCTGTCTTTTGAGAGTATAATTATAAGTTACCATTGTGCTAGAGTCCCGCTGTGTTGTTATTGAAGGAGAAACTAAGCTTGCATGGGTGGTAGATGTGGATAAAACCATTTTAGAAGACTGCTTCTCCAAGTCATCATTTGACCTCCTCAGGTTACCTTTGTTCCGTTTCATTGGAACATTAGACACGTCTTGCTGCACCAAAGAACAAGGTTTCCGTGCCTGGTCAAAACTTTGATCAATCGCTTTCTGCTTCACATGGCCCACAGTCTGGTCTTTGGTGACTGATCCTTGGCAAGGAGCAGAATATAGAGGCAAGGATGAGTTGTTTTGGGATATAGGGCCACCCTGAACCCTACTTGGACCATTTACAGAAGTTGGCCTCTCAAAATTGGGAATAGTCGTCATTTTTATCGTTGAATTAGGTTCCTGCACTAGTTGCACTCAACCAATGTTAACTACAATGTTAAGAAAAATCTGGAAGTATAATTTATGACTATTCTAATATTTCCCTGGAAGATGTTAGATAAGTTGTGGATGTAATAAGGGACAAATGCTAGCTAAGAACAGGAAACCCATGACTAATGAGCCTCGGTGCAAGTCTGGTGAAATCTACTAATAAAGAACTTCGTGAGCAAATGAATCTTGACTTTGTCATTGTGATCATAATTGGCTTTCTGCTATATTTTCTGGGTTTTTCCTGGCTCACCATGTTATTCAGCTAACAGGCCACACAGAGATTTCAATAAAATTTCATAACATCCGTTGAACTCAAAGATTGGCGTGAATCAGCTATAGACATAATGGCCAAGGATCCCATCCTAGATGAGGAGAGAATTGAGTTTTGTAAATATATCTCTTTGAAACACCATATATCAAGATAATAACCTACATAACACATACCTTACCTTAAATCTTACAGATGATAACAGTCACAGGTCAACGTATAAATATATCTTTCAATGGAAGTATATGCTCAAACGGTCTCTTGACTGAAGCATTACCAAGTTACCCATGTCAAGACCATGCTATGTGCTTACAAGCTAATTATATACAAAAAAAAAAACTAAACTCTACTTGGAGGCAGCTAAATGAAAATCATTGAATTACTTATAAAAGCTAAGAAAAATGCATGGTTCGAATGACGAATCAGAACGTGGACACAATACCAACATGAATTCGAGTGAAAAACTTGTACTCTAATATCCATTAATAATTGTGCGACACAAAATAATGCCAAAGGGTGATACCTGTTGTAACTGGGGCAGTTTGCTAACTGCCAATCTTGTCATTTGTTCGCCTGCAACACCCTTCACATGTCGTAAGAACATTTCTTTTGTAATTTCTCTTCTCTGCAAAGAGGTATGAAAAGAAAAGTAATGTATTGAGAGTCTTCGATCAGAGTGCCAAGTCATTTCATGGATGTAAAGTCCCACCTTGCCTTGATTATACAGGGTACGAAGCTGCTCCTTTCTATCTTTGTCAACTAGGGCCATCAAGATATGAAGCAGTTCACAAATATTTGCTTGCTTAGGACCATGATACACAAGGTCAACAGGCTGTTCCACCCCATGAGCCCGTTGGCTACTCATCTTTGGCAGTTTCAAATACTGAGGTTGCAGTCTTTCTGGTTCATTACTATTGTTTCTAGAGTGCCAGTTACTTGATTGGGGAACATGGGCAGGATTCTGATGATTGTCCTGAGGCGGGTTGTGCTGTAAATGAAATTCATTTTCACGCTTTAACTCTTGGTTTTGATTGCCTAAAAGAGATCGTTGTTGCTCTTTCATCTGAGTGCTCTCAAGGATATGGGTATTAGCATCTCCAATACCATTATTCCGTGTTGTAAACTGCTGACTCGAAGAATGTTTTTTTCCTTCAGAGACAAACAAAAGAGGATATGAACTAGCATTTTGTTGTCGCAGATGATGATGAAAATCTCATATTCAACAGCCGTCACAGATCACAAGTTAACTGTTTATATAAAAGAAAGTAGAAAGTGGCCATCTCCAAAGCGAGAGGTACAGAGAGAAAGAGAAAAAAAACAATGAGCCACGCTGCTGATGTCATGATTGCAGTGAAAAAGGAAGTTAATCCAGCACTAAAATCTGTTGATTATGCTCTAATAGTTTGTTTTTATTTTTTGGAAAATAACTAACCATTCAGTAATGCATCATCAGGATCATCAACGAAATATCTAGCCTGACTAACAAAATAATTGAATCAATTATGACACTCGTGCATCTAAAATCATTCAAGAAATCTAAGGAATTTGACATGGTGTTCGTCGTATTGAATCAAAAGACAATTTCCCTTTCATACTTGCCGCGGCTTAGCAGATGAATTAGGTTTCGAACGAACCTTCGATTTCTCGTAACAGAGAGTCCATGAACGCAGACACGTCTTCCCCCGGTTGCATAGATTCATCCTGACGACACAATAAGCGGGAATCGAAATCAAGATGCTCCGGCCACAGAGCAAGAACAACACAAGTAGATTTCAGCAGAGAACGAGAGTGGGAATTCGAAACCTAACCTCGCCGTCTTCTTCGAGGAGCTTCAAAATGGAGGGATCCATAGAGGAAACTCGCGGTGCCAACGGCAAGAGGCTCAGACGAAGAGGGATTTAGGTGTTTGAATTGAAATGTATACAGGGAACGATTTGTGGCATCCAACATTCCAAATTGCGGAAATCCTTATATACAGCGGGATGCTGATGAGAAACATCGTGTCGTTTTGGCTTTTGGTTTGAACACTGCGCGGTGTTCTACTGAGTTTTCCCTTTAAAAAAAACTCAATTATTTTTGTTATTGAATAAGAAACATTTTCTCAATTTAATTTGGGCTTTGCCATCCTTTGTCATTACTTAAATAAAGAGTCAGACAGTTCTGGCTTGCTATAGAAAACATGGCTGAAAATATTTTACTTTCATAAATCTCTACGAATTGTAACTAAAACTTTTGTTGAATATCTCGTCGAATTAGTTCACTGGTATGCTACAAGCCTACAACTTGCGTCGTAAAAATAGATTAATTATCGTAAAAATGTAATAATAATCTCTAGGTTGAATACTTCTCATTCGTTTATCATACACTAAAATAATAACTAATTATAAGGAAGAGGGAAACTTCTTGTTTGGTTATTACTTAGGTCAAATTGGGTTTTTTAATGGCCTTTCTTTTTAGCATTTTTTTAATCTACAGTGGGTGTTTTTGTAAAACTTGGTGGGCTACTCTTGCTCTATCTTTAAATTAATGCAAATATCTAATGAAAATAAACAGAAATTGAAAGTTCAGATTTTTTTTTGGCAGTCATCCGTTAAAATAGTCACATTTTTTTCCAAAATGCTAGAAGGGACCATATGTGGTTGGTCGACTGGTAGTAGAAACTAGAAGCAAGAATCAGGAAATTGGGTCTTGACTCTTGATTATGCTTAAGAGTTTGATTATGAAATTAAAAACAGAACCAAAAACAGAGTTGTAGCTACTAGCTAGTAGACTGAAGATTTCATGTCCAAAACAAATAAAATAATAAAGACTGAATATTTCTAACATGTATACATCGATTTAAATACTAGGTAATAAAAGAATGAGCCTAATATATTATTTTAACTGAAGAAGACCAAGAATTGGAATGAATCAAAGTCGAAATTTGTATGTACAATCAACAAATTCCTATAGAATTCAAAACAGAGCAAATGATCGTCTAATCAATGTTGAAGTTTCTCCGAAAAGTCAAGTCGGGGCTTCTTCGCAGGCATAGGGCTCATGACTTCGTCGTCTCCGTTGACCGACGAAAACTCCGGGATCGGAGGGATGTTGAGGTCAAATCCACGGTGGCTGCTGCTGACGTGGCTAGTGGAGCCCGCTCCTTCGGAATTGGACACGCTACTACTGTTATTCCCTTCGTAGTGGCACCGCTTGTGTCCGCCGAGAGCTTGACCGGAAGGAAACGACTTGTGACAGATCGAGCAAACGTGCGATTTCCCGCTTCCAGTAGCCACGGCGGATGTGGTCGTGGTCGTCGCCGTCGACGTCGACTGATCATCTCCTCCGCCGGATTGAGTCTGTGATAAGTTTTTCCGGTGGCTCGCCTTGTGACCACCGAGAGCTTGGTAAGAAGAGAACGACTTGTCGCAGACGCTGCACTTGTAGATAGACGACTTCTCAGCCACCGTAGCCACCGCCGTCACCGGAGGAGGAAGAGGAAGCTGACGGTTGCTGCGATTGCCGTCGCGAGCGAGAAGCAGGAGGCAGAAAGCGAGATACTCTTCCTCGGTGAGGTTTTGGTGGTGGAAATCGGATCTGGACCGTTTAGATCGTTTACCCTTGGCCCAGTGTTCGACGCCATGGAAGCTTGAAGAATCGGAGAAGAGAGGAGGAATTGGAGAAGCTAATCTCGGTGAACTGATAGCCTCGAGCGCCATTAGTAAGTTAATAAAATCTGAAGATCAGGAGGATTTGAGAGCTTTGTGATGAAGTGAAAATGGAAGAATTGTTGTTGTTGTTGAAGAAGAAATGAAAGTGTGTATAATATATAGTAGGTGGAGTGTGGAGAGGAAGTTGCGTGACAAGTGTTGGGAAAGTGTGAAGAGTGAGGGTAGCGATTAGATAATTATCTTTTTTGATATGTGCGGACCAAAGTTGTGAGGAAAGTATCTATATGTTTTTTTTTTTTGGGGGTTAAAGGAGGAAAATAATTTGGGCACGTTTGGTTTGACCTAGTACACGTGTGCAAGTGGTGAGAAAAAGGAAGAGGTCGGCTACGAAGACTTTTTCTTCCACCTTGCAATATTCTAGAGTTTCTGTATTATGGTCGGAGTCATGGTCATCGTATGCTACACGTTTCGGTTTTTGTTTTAAGTTTACTTTAAGAAGATAGATAGTTATAACTACTAATAACTAGTTGACCAAAAAAACAAGTGAAAAGTTATAACTACTATTTGGAAAGCTCCTCCCTTCGAAAATATCTAAATACAAGATTCGTGTGATTCTTTTTTTTTTTTTTAAATACAAAATACATTGAATACAGATATAAAGTTAATCGATTTGTCCAGACTTGCTGTGTCTAATAAGTTTAAAAANTTAAAAAATTTAAAAAAAAAAAAAAAAAAAAGCAATGGTTCGACCTTGCTCGGTCGGAAAATAAATTCTAAGAGCCTGAAAGGAAAATATTCGACTGATTTTTTTTTAAAAAAATATCGGGTATGGTTAAAGACAGGAATAAGAATCTAAATGCCGAAATCTATTCCATTTCAATAGTTTTCATATTGAGAAGGTGGAGATAAAGACTAATGTTTTGAATAGGACGCGGTTAAAAAACGGTGCATCTACAGACAGTAGGACCGCTTTTTCTTTTCACCATTCATGATAAGTAATATATGGCGGGCTCTCCACAAAAGTTTTTAACCACTTGACAATTATTCTACAGTACAAGCGTTTTTGATTTTAAAGATAAAATAATAAAAATAATTGGACATAGATATTTATTTTAAAGAAAATGATGTTTTCTTTTATTTGAGTAGGTGTATAGTGATTTTTATTTTATTTTTAAACTGTTGATAAATCTAATAATTTATAGTGACAGAACAATAATAGATAGATAATATTATGAATAATGTATAGTATGGGAGTAGGGCATTTATTTTTTATAATTACACACATTTCAAAAATACAAGATAATTTATGTATTATTTTTAAAAATGAAAATAGCATATTTTTTCTTATAAATGGGTTGGTTTTTCACAATTCTTTCTATCATCTAAACACACACAACAAAAAAAATTCTACATTCTCTACATATTTCAAGGTATGTTTAATTATTTTAACACAATTCATAAACAATATTTAGAATTATATTTATAGTAATAATTTGAAATATTTGTATAATATAATTATAAGTANAATATAATTATAAGTATATTTTAAAAACAAGTAATCAAGATTATATGTTATAAATTCAGTTTTGTTTTATAAAATAGAGTAATTTAAATAAGCAAATTAATGTTATAAATAAGACAATAAGATCTTATGGCGAACATCATGGAAAATATTGCAGATATGTTATGGGCAAATCAGAATACTCGATATTAACC
>OVAY01003072.1:0-13228 GCA_900406395.1 Kernera saxatilis | reverse complement strand
AAAGACTCTACATGAAACAGAAGTTTCTCTTATGCTTTGGTTTACCAGCTTTCCATGTTCCTATCAGAGACGCCTGCGGATTGAGTGGAAGAAGGTTGAAGATGGAGGCTAAACAGATTTGTGTTTTAATTCGTTCATAATCCAGAGGCTGCAGCTTGTACAAGAGCTTAATCCTCACAATAAACAAGTCATAAACACGAAATACTAAGTGATGAATGTCACAACGCTCAAGTAACTCGCAAGAACAATTCAAAGACAATTTTTAAAGCAAACTAAGATAATTTATTGATAATATGAAGAAGCGTGAGAAACAAAGGAGAATATGGGATGCTTATAGTTTTCTTAATCTCTTCAGTGTCATTCAACCACTTAAGTTTACACGACCTTGGATGCTTGGTGGTATTGAAACCTAACTTCTTAACAAGCGTAATACTTGCAATATTAATTAGCACACAAACCACAATCGATAATTAGGTGACATACCTTATCTTTAATGGTGCATCAGGAGTGGAACAAATTCTCCTTTTGTGGTTGTGCGCTTCATCGGATGGGAGTGATTAGTGCTCTTAGAATCACAAGCGATTCTTTTTCATCAGGGTAAATGATCTCCATGTCATTGGTCTCCATTTTCATCTTGAGAGTCATATTGGTTTTGGTCGGACAATCTCTAGCTACATGACCCCTGCCTTGACATTTATACCAAATTAGATCATGGGAACGTTGGTGGTGAGAGGACTTACCTTTCTCATGACGTGTCTGCCCATGGGTTTTGTCTTTGAAACGTGACTCTAAAGTCACCGCTTTGCCGTTTGTCCAAGCAGGTTCTAAGCAAATCATCATGTGCAACCTAAATAACCGTCTATGCGTATCGCAGAAATAGTGGCCAATGCAGGAAATAATGTCATTAAATAATTCAGACATGACTTGGGAGAAAATATATTCGTTAAATCTACAAACTGCTGTTTATTTTTTTGCGGAAGATCGACCATTTGTTTTCATTCTAGATATCATTCCAAGTGCCATTCGTATCGCGATGTTGAAAAAGAAGAAATCAGTTGTCCTTTATGATGCGCTTGCGTATAATTAATCCCAATCTTGTAATATATGATCCTGAATTGAGATTTTATGATTTATGTTTCGTACGTGATTACAAAGTTCATCATCTAGCAAACAGCGGTTTCTTGTTTCCCAAGCTTGATGTCAATTGAATAAAAGTAAATAGTTTGAGACTTATTATAACTTTAGTTGATTTAATGTCCAACTAGCTTGTATAGCAATAATATTTTAACATTATGATCCTAGTTGCCTGGCAAAAGCCATTTTAAAGACTCCTTAATTACTTGATTTATGAACTAGGCTTTGTGGCATATTTTAACTGCAAGTTTTGCTACGATTGTAGGGATGATGTGGCTTTGATTATTATTAATTTTATATCTATTTTCTTATGAAAAGCCATAAAAAAAAATTTATGAATAACTGTTTTTTGGGTTGGAACTTGGATGTCTATGGTATTTTTGGGATAATTTTTGGATTTCATTAAATTAAATGTTACTTAAAAAAGGATTTCAAAGATGGTACCTAAAAGCAATTTAAAAACAACTGAAGAACCGAACCCGCGTGCATAAACAAATTGTAGGCTCTGATCGGTGACTATTTTTCAAATAATAAGAACGAAAAGAAAAAGATGAAGAGGAATGAAAATGATGCAGCGACATCTTGGTTCCTTGGCAGTAAGACCCACGGTTTAAATGGTTTTCCACGGTTTAAATGGTTTTAGGATTGTTGGGAAACATAAATTCACTCTCCGGTTACATAAGTCTAAACTGGTGGTAGGTTGTTGTATCACCTCGGTACGTTGCATATAATTTTGGTAAGTCATATATCATATGAATAAGTGTTTATCGTCATCTAGAAACCTGAGAAATGACTATGCCCTCACCAATGACAAGACCACAATGACCGATATTATCACCGTCTAAGAAACTATCATTAACGGGGAGATCATCATCATCTACAAAAATCATTGTTATCTACGAGATCATACGATATCATCGTTATATATGAGATCATACGATGTTATCGTCACAGACAAGATCATACGATACTATCATTACTAACGAAATCTTCACCTATGAGAATGGTCAACGAACGACCAGCGACTTATGTGGTCATTCTACTATGTTTTTTTTATATCAATTCATTGTAATTTCGAGCGGTTATTAACCAAAATTCGTTGATCAAGAAAATATATTTTTCTTTCCGTAAAAACGAACCGGTTTATTTTTGTCCAAAAAGAAGGATTCTCTTTATTCTATTTTCATTTCTATTTATTTATTTTTAAGATAATTTTCTTTGGGTTAAAGTCTAAGTCTTTTTTTTTTTTTTTTTTTTGAGAACGAAAAAAGTCTAAGTNTAAGTTTTTTTTTTTTTTTTTTTTTTGAGAACGAAAAAAGTCTAAGTTTTATCTTTTGAGAGTTTGTTGTCGTCTTTTCTTGAGATCATGGCTTATTTAACCCTTCTTTGTTTCCACTTTGTTCTTTAGTTTTGATATGGAGATTAATAAAAAAGAGAGTTTTCTCTTAAATATTTGTTACGGCTATAACTCAACTTGAATAAGAATGATTTGGATTCTCGTGTATTCGAAAACTAAATGATTCCTCGTGTTTATTGTAGCTTTCATTATACTATTTTGTAGCAGAGCTGCTACTTTGGTTTCTTAATCAAAGTTTGTTCCTCAAATATATATATATATTTCCAACTAATATCCATCTGATTTTCCAACCACAACAACTGGTTGGAAATCACTCAGAATTTCTCGAGACATTTACCCGACGTTTAATGGACCAAGATTCTTTACAACCATTGTTCCCACCATTTTCCATCTTTACAACCATAAACTTCCAACAGCATTGCAACTAAATTTACTATTGGTTGGAAATTGGTGGAAAATCGCATGTAAATATTTCCAATCAATGGTTTGCTTGGAAATTGATTTTAAATTTCCAACCTTTTTCTAACTATTTTATATGTATGTATTGATAAAGCGATGAATCTTTTATATACAAAAATGTCACAAAATTATCGACCAATCTCTGACTACTTTCCAACGTAAATTCAAACGTCTATAAACGTACCGCAACGGTTATATTTGTTACGACCAACCAAATTTCCGACCACACGTATTTGGTTGGAAATCCGTTGAAAATTACCGACAGATTTCCAACCACATTTATCGGCTGGGAATTTCCCACCACTTTCCAACCGTTTCTACTATTGGTTGGAAATTGATCGGAAATTTGATGTAAATTGTTCCAACCGATTTTTTGGTCTGAAATTTGGTCGGAATTCGACATGTTTTCTTGTAGTGATATATATCAAATACCATAATGTTATCCTTTATTAGACAGAAGTATGTTTTCTTCATCTTGAAAATAAACAGTTTACAAAAAAATTGTTGAAGATCCGGTCTTTGATGTCTACGAGGATGAAGATCAAATTCAGGAAATTGACAATAATGTATTCAATGATCT
The DNA here is from genome assembly GCA_900406395.1 of Kernera saxatilis. Lineage (NCBI taxonomy): Eukaryota > Viridiplantae > Streptophyta > Magnoliopsida > Brassicales > Brassicaceae > Kernera > Kernera saxatilis. Next base: position 9,698 of record OVAY01003072.1, on the reverse strand, counting down.
AAAGGTGAATGATCTGTTTGTTCCATTTGAAGATGTGAAATGAGAATTTAGAGAAATTATTGGTGATCCAACTCTCAATATTTACAAAGATGAAGATCGAATTCACTTTTTGTACGATGAATACATATATTGAAGAGCTCATCGACCTTCAAAGGATGAAGGTGACGAGACTCGTGGTTATCCATCAAACTAGGAGTCTACACTTACAAAGTATATCAAACTAATAACGTGGACGTGGAGAAGCGTACAAAGTTTAAAAAATATATAGTTTCGCCTTATGACGGTGTGGAGCCTATGATTCGATCCCACCGTCAACTCAACGAAGAATTCATGACATATCTCTTTTGAAAAAATAAATAATTTTGGCAAAGAGCAAAATCAAATCCCAATGTTTGGAAGATTCTATCGGTGGAAAAAAAAAGAAAAAAAAGAAGAAACAACATATGGAAATTGGAATTGTAAGATTCTAGGACTAATTTTTTTCACGAGTATATGTTAGATTCACTTTGATTCAGCATCCATTTCGAATCGATTAAAAAATATAGATATATGTAACAAAAATTTTAGACGAAGATCCCCCTGCTAAGTATATATACTGTGATCTGTTTGGGATTAGCCTCGATTCTTCGATGAGTAATGACGTATCCGAGGAACTCGCCTGATGTGACTGCGAAGGTACACTTCGCCATGTTGAGCTTCATCCCGTTTTCATTCAAGATTTGGAAACAGGTCGTCAAGTGACCGACGTGGTCTGATGCGAGCTGGGATTTCACCAACATATCATCTATGTAGACTTCCATTGATTTGCCGAGGTAGTCAGTGAACATTTTCTTGACTAAGCGTTGATAAGTGGCTCCCCCGTTCTTAAGGTTGAAGGGTATTACGTTGTAGCAGTATGTACCGCGGTCGGTAACGAAGGCTGTTTTCTCCCTATCATGGCGATACATCAAGATCTTGTTGTAGCCTGAAAACCCATCCATGAAAGATAGTAGCTCGTTCTCGGCTGTCGCCTCCACCAGCCGATCTATGTGCGGTAGCTGTCCTTTGGGCAAATTTTGTTCAGGTCCGTAAAGTCAACACAAACCCTCGGCTTGGCGTTCTTCTTCTTCACCACGACGGGGTTTGCTAGCCACTCGGGATACTTGACTTCCATGATCGACCAGCACCTAATAACCTTTTGTCCTCATCGTTGACTGCTCTAGACCGCTCGGGTCCGAGCTTCCGCCTCTTCTGCTTGATAGGCTTATAGGTTGGGTCGACGTTGAGTTCATGACAAGTGATGCTCGTATCGATTCCTTTCATGTCGCTTATCAACAAGGCGAAAATCGCGATGTTTTGCTGTAAAAAGTCGACGAGCTCGTCTTTTATTGGCTGATTCAATTCAGAACCGTTTCCCACGCAACCGTTCTGGGTTCGCTTCGTCGATGTTCACCTAGGCCTGGGCGTTTGGTTACCCATTCGGGTTCGGGTCGGGTTTTTCGGGTTTTCGGGTTTTCGGTTTTAGAGGTCTAGGACCCATTCGGATATTTTAAAATTTTGATCCGGGTTCGGTTCGGGTTCAATGGATTTCATTCGGGTTCGGGTATCCAAAATATCGAAAAAGACTAAAAAATTGGCTAAATTTGAATAAAATTTGGTTAAATTTAATACAATTTTCTTAAATTTTGACAAATATAAGTAATAATTTTTAAATATTTAAATTACTTTGGATATTTTGGTTATTTTGGTATAAAATAATTAATATATTCAGATTTATATTTGTAACTTTGGGTAATTAGGTTGTATCAAATTTGAATATAAATCATATTTTTGGGTATATAAGTTATATTTCAGATATTTCGGGTACCCATTCGGTTCTCGGTTCGGTTCGGGTTCGGTTTCGGGTTTTCGGATATATAGAAGTCTAAGAACCATTCAGATATTTTGTCGGGTTCAGTTTCAGTTCGGTTCTGTTTTTTCGGGTCGGGTTCGGGTGCATATTTCGGGTTTGGATTTTTTGCCCACCCCTATGTTCACCTGTTCAATGAGTTGTTTCTTCGGTCTGATTCCGGCTTTAGGCTCATTTATATACAGGTCGACGAGATAACTGCTCTCAGCCTTGTTCCTCATCTTCTGCTCTGATACGAAGCATGTTCTGGCCATCCTTTGGTTGTCTCTTACTGTGAACGTGCCTTTCGAGACTGGGAATTTAACGCATTGATGGTAAGATGGCGGAATGGCCTTCATAGTGTGTATCTACGGAGTCCCTAGGATGACGTTGTAGATCGCGGGCTTGTCCATGACTATGAACTTGACGATCTTAGTCACTCCTCCAGCGTAGACCGGCAACTTTACTGTTCCGACAGTCATTTGAGACTCACCATCGAATCCCGTCAGTGGACGAATATCAGGCTTTATTTTCAGATCTTTGAACTCGGCTTTCTCCAGCGTCTCTCTGAATATCAAATCCATCGACCTGTCTATGTCTATGAGTATACACGTCATCTAGCAATCACCGATGTTTAGCTCGACCACGAGGGGATCGTTATGTGGTCGGTCGACTACTTCCAGGTCGGCCGCCGTGAAAGTAACAACCGCGGTGTACCCTTCATTCTCTGTTAACTTTATCTCATGTGATCCTGCTTTCCTCTCGTAATCCTTGATCAACCGCATTGAGTCATTGCAAAATTGGAGTCCTTCCATTACCATGTTGACTAATCTTCTCATCGCCGGTGGTGGGTTTTCCGGGTCTTCATGGTCGTTATCATGTCTCGGTGGGTCAACATTTGGCAGAGGTCGGTTTGTGTTTCAAGGTGCCCGTCTTTCTTCAGATCGGCCTCTGCCATTGTTCCTTTCTGATTTTGGTTTGTCTTCCTCGCGTTGCCGACCTCGATTATCATTGCGTCTATCACCCCGATCGGTGAGATCTATTTCTCCCTTTTTGTACTTCTCCAGAAGTGGGTTAGAAAGAATTCAACATTCAGTAGTGATGTGCCCGTCAAACTTATGATAATCGCAGTACGGACGGGGAGCACCTTGTTGCTCAGTCCGAGTCTACATATTCCATGGATGCGTCATCTGCACGTCTCCAACGTAGCAGGAGGTGATGGGCCTTGCTCTGTCTTCCTTGCTCTGCCCCATCAGTCCGCCGTAAGTCCACCTTCCGATATTCCTTGTTAACATGCTGACGGGGTTCGTGGTACTCTTCCCGCGACTTATCTTTCGAATAGACTGGCTTGGCTGTAGCGTTTCTTCTTGCTTGGGCAGCATGATCGTCCTCGATTTTGATGAATCCATTAGATATGTGCAAAGCATCTTCCAAGTTTGCAGGTCAGCGCAGGGTAATCTCTTCTCGGAACTGGGAGTCAAGTCTGTGCTTGTATTTGAGGGCCGATATAGCCGTTTCATCATCTACTTATATGTGTGATGCAATGGTTTTGAACCGTCCCTTGAAATCCCATAGCGTCTCCCTCGGCTCTTGTTTCAATGCCCACAGGTCTGCGCTGGAGGTCTTCTTTTGCAGGTACATCGAGTAGTGCTTGAGGAATTTGGTGGTCAGGTCGCCAAAGCTTTGGACTGAGTGCAGGGCGAGCTGCAAAAATCATGTTAGAGCGGATCCTCCGAGACTCTCCATGAACAGTTCTAAGCAAGCCCGCTTGGATGCGATCGTGAAAGCCACGAGGTAGTGCGACGGGTCGCCTTTTCCCTCGTACATATGCATTTTGATCTTGACGGCACTCTTAATTGGGGTGCTTGCGATATGATCCGCGAAAAGTGTTTGCTGAGTCCCCTCAATGATTCGAGCGATCTTTGGAGCGGAGCTCGTCCCCTTGAGTTCATCTCTTCTAACTCGTCTCTCATGCGTTCGATCTCTTGGATTTTTGTGTTACCCAACTGAGTGGATGGGTCCGGCGGGGCAGTCCCTGCACCATTTTTTTCGCTTCTTGATATGCGGCCGACTTGTTGGAACTCGGGTTGAAGATTTTTCTTAGTTGGATGAGTTTCGGTGCTAGCTGGTCGCGTGAGAGCGTCTAGAATGAGGTTGAAGCGATTGTCAGCAGCTGCCTATGCAGTTTGCAGTTCGGTGAGCTGTCTTCTTGCGGTATGGTTTTGTTCTGTCAGGTCTCTGATCACGTCCTGCAGGTTCAGTTCCTCGGCTTGTGCCACGCGTCTCGCTGCTAGCGCGTCCTCCTGTCGAGGCTCGACGTCGTTACCAAGGTCTCCATTCTGAGCGTCTACCCCTTCTTTGGCTCTTGCTACATCTGGGATGATTTCGTTATGCTCATTGTTGAATACGTCTTCCTGGTGCTGCATATGTCATGTCGGTATCACGGGAGGTATCACTGGAAGTGTCATGCTGCCTTGATCGATGATTTCTCTTAGAATATTCTACCCTGGGTCCCATGGTGGGCACCAAAATGTGGATGCGGATTATCTCAAGAGATAACTTGTCTTTAGGGTTAGGTAAAAATTTTATTATTAATCGAAGATCAAACAAATGAGACAAAGAATTAGAGTTCTTGATTACAAAAGATCACAAAGAAGCTTAGAGAAAAGAATGTCCTAGGTCTCGTGTGGTCAAAAAGGGATTTCCTTTCTTGAATGAGCTTCGCTTTCCTTTATACTTGGAGAGTTTAAGGCTCCGATCTTCATTCCTTTTCTTCTCCACGCCATCTTTCCTAGATGCACTCCATATTTCTTTCCTTTCTTGTGTCTTCATGATTCGAACTGCCCTTTTTCCTAGATATTAATCTTCCTTCCATTTCTACTGCGAGTTCGGCGGCGTACCGAGCTTTTGGGACTTGAACTGAAGTATCTTGGGTTTGAGCCAGGTTATTCAAGTCGTTTCTTGATGGGCTGATCTGAGTAAGTTCGGGACCGGGTCGAACTAGGTCAACCCGGGCTAATTGTGAGAGTGCTAAACCCGATACCAACACTTCTCTCTATTTTCAATGATTTTTTTTTGTAAATTCTCAAAAGCTCGACGGATATTTGCGAAAAAGCTTACGTGGTTTTCTTTCATATGCATCTAGCTTCATGGGCTATTATATATAGAAACACATAAAAATATAAAAATAAAATATCATATCATATTATAGTATTTTTCATAACACCAATAAAAATAAGTTTCAAATCTATAATTAAAATATTGTGGATATTTTTTTTTTTTAATCTTCTGAGTGTAAATTGAACCAAAATAACCAAAGTATTACAGGAGGGTTAACGAACCCGAAATCAAAGGAAAACAAACAGAGCAATGGCAATAGTATGGTTTTAACCAACACCTTGAGCCTCCATCAACAATCTGGTATATAACCAAGCAGGCCCTCCAATGGAAAGATAGGACTGGTAACGGCCATCTTTTGTGACACTTTTGGCAATAGCTTGGGCAATGGAGTTAGATGAACAAGCCACCAGTTCAAAAACGCAGTTGCTGAAAGGAAATAAATCCCGTCTAATCTTTTCAAGCAAAGTTATGTACCTCGGCCACCCTGAAGGTTTGATGATATCAGCCATAATATATCAATTGTTCATTAAGATCATAATACATTACAACCCCCCAACAAAATAACTGGATTCGGATCTCTACAGACCAAATCTGTTTACGAAGACAACCATGCCAGAATAAACACACATAATACATAATAAATCATGTGTTTTATGTAGAAAAAAAAATGATTTATTTATCTTTGTGTAAAAAAAAACCTTTAACATCAATCATTTTGGAGTGTCTTATAGCAGATACATTCACTGAGCTTCTATAGACTTTTCATTTGAACAAAAGGTGAGAAGTTGTTGAAACCCTAGGAAGATCTTTTAACTCCTCGATGATCAACTTGTGCTCTTCAAGATCAAACCTCAGAGAGATTGTTGCGATTTTTAAACGCTTAGAGTTGGCTAAAATGTATGTCAAGAATTCTTCCTCTTCTACTTTATCCCCATATTCTCTCCACTCGAATATCTCGAGCTGTGATGACAAGCATCCGGGAACAGGACTCGGTTGGTTCCATGAAAATGGGAGATCCTCAGGTTTATAGATATATTTCTGAGCACCTCCTTGTTACCACCTCTTCCTATTTATACCCATTAGAGTTCTCCAAAAAACCTTGAGCACCTCAAGCTCTTCCTTTTGTCTTTTGGGTAAAGCTTGTGCTCTTTTGTCAACTCTAATCTGACACAGCCATGCTTCTACTCTGACCGCCTGCTACATTGTTTGAGCAGCTGACCTGCTTTCCTTTCGTCAAGCCCGAGGTACCACATCATCTTTGATTTAAGCAACACAAGTTTCCTGCTTCTGCTCTGTGACACAACTTCTTCCTGGATTAGCTTGTCCTCAACTTCTTGATATGTATCAACACATCTTGATTCTAACAACCAGTCACAAATATTCTTTCACCTAGGGTTTTCTGTGTTCCATATGATGATGTTTCTTTATTTCTGTTTGCAGATGGGATCGGGATCAATCTGCAGGTATTATGATTTCAGACTTTGACTTGGTTCATTGTTTTATTTGTATTCGTTTTCACTTGGATTGTTTACTAGATTCTCAAGTCCTTAGGCGTACCTAGGATTTTGAGTAATTTTAGGTTTTAGATGATATATAATGTTTAGGTTATGTCTATCACTAAACATTCAAAGTATACTAATCTGGTAAGAACTTTAAATGTGATTATACTAATCCTCGGACCTATTACTGGTCTTGGAATATGGGGTTGTTCACTGAGGGCTGATTTGACTGTGCTTGTGGAGGCTAAATGCTAACTGACATAGGAGTTTGTCCCAAATTGAAATAACTTAAGTACTTAATCAATTTTCATCGAAAAATTAACCAAAATTTTGCAAATTTTCTTTTAATCAATATGGAACCATTATTTAGCAAAGTTGAATGCAATTTCATCAAACTAACCCAAATATATGAAACCCGAATTATCATAAAACCAAACTGAAATATATTTTGGTTGTAATTAGATCTTCATTTCCAATATCCGATCCTGAACCGCACTTTTACCTACCCGAACCGAACATAATGTTTGTGGTTTAAATTTGGTCCCTTTCTCTTCCATAACCGAATTACCCAAAACCAAAACTAACCAAACCGAGCTGATCCCAATGCCAATGCTTAAGCTTATTAATTAGTACTATCTATCCCTTGAGTTTCTTCCAGAGTTCGGAGTTTGACTTTCATTTCTTCTCTTGCGAGGAGGTTGCCAAAGAGATGTTTGCATGTGGCGGAGTTTGGTTTGCAAGAGCCCGCGTATAAGAGATGGTGGTCCTCTTTGACATTTCCTTGGTGGAGGTCAAGGTTTCGCTACCTTGAGCCTAGGTCTCCTCTTTTGCATTGTCTTCTTGGAGAGGTCTCGGTGGTGTTGTATCTTTCCTATGTACTTTCTCATTTTTCGTTTTCTTCTCTTTCCATGTTGTTGGAGCTCGTTGTAGGTCTTTCTACAGTGTTCAAATTTTTCTTATTGCTCTTGTCTCTTGGCTCAGCTTTGGGATCTACTTGTTCTTTGAGGAAGTTTTTGGAAGCGTTTTGGTTTAGCGGTTTTGTTTGGTATCTACATGTCCTTCTTGTTGGCTTGTTTTAGTTTGTTGGCTTTAGTTTCCTCTTTGTATGTTAGTTGGGGTTTTCATTTCCTTCTTTTGAGCTTTTGGCTCTGGGGATTTTTATTTCGTCAGCCGGCTTTATGTTGTATATTTTCGCTAAAATTAATATTACTCCAGATGACAAACGAAAAACAAAAAATTCCCAAATTGAAAGTTAGGGTTTTCACAAATTGAACTTGATTTCTCATAAAGAATCTATTGCCAAACAATCTTAAGTAAGACGAGTATAAGTAAGAGGTTCCGATATGAGCGACATTGTTATGATTTTAGCAATATTTTTGGGACTCAAGTTATGGTTTATGTAATAGTAAACCCTACACAATATTTTTCTAGTTATACTACTATCCATATTTAAGACAAGGTTTAATTGTTAAACATTTATTTTCAAGGTGAGTATTGATGAATATAATTAGATTATTCCATTTTCCGTCAACAGATTCTATCATTTATGTTTCTTACAAACTAAACACATAGTAAAAAAGAGCATAGAACAAGAAATAGATCTCAAAAATTACATATAAAACAAAAAAATCCTTGCAAAAGGAATATTAGGCCTAGGCATTCGGGTACTCGGGTCGGGTTCGGATCGGGTTCGGGTCGGTTCCATTCGGGTTTGGATCTTTCGAGTATAGAGATATGGTCCCATTCGGGTATTTTAAATTTTCGGTTCCTCTCGGGTTCGGGTCGGTTCTCGGGTTTATCCTGAGAACCGATAAAGAACTAAAAAAAATTCGGGTTCAGATATTTTATACCCAAATTTATCTAAAAAGTACTCTAAATACCCAAAATACTCGAAAAAATTATATTTGTATCACTCAAATATATCTAAATATATCCAAATTATCCGACAATACCCGAAATACCCGATAAAATTGTATTAGTATAATCTAAATCAATCAAAATTACCCGAAAGTACTCGAAAATATTATAATTTTGGGTATTTGAGTTATTACAAATATAACTATTACTAATATTTTTTTGTATATACTTACATTTCGGGTATGTTCGGGTACCCATTCGGTTCTCGGGTCGGATCCATTCGGGTTCGGGTCTTTCGAATATAGAGATATAGGTCCCGTTCGGTTATTTGGTCGGTTCTGGTTCAGTTCAGTTCCTCTTTTTTCGGGTCGGATTCGGTTCGGGATTCGGATTTCGGATTTCGGTTTTGATGCCCAGGCCTAAGAAAGATACTAAGAATTATGTTTGAGAACCAGATGCATTTGAGAACTCGTGTTTGATTAATTAACTGATTGAGAATTCAGAACGTTTCTACTTTTTGTGACGTCGAGTTTATATTGATAACTTCAAAGCCTACCTATTCAAATATGAATATGGTAAGGGGTAGTTGCCAATGACATATTCGTCTCTAGTTTTTTCTTTAGAAAATTTCTTAGACTAATTTGACTTATTAAACAATATAACATTATTGCTCTAAGATACATTCATAAATTTCAATAATAAAAACATTCTAGTTGTGGCACTGAATGCTATATAAACTGCATCATTTCTATTGCAATCTATTCAAAAATAAATTGGCTGAATAAGAAGAATCAGACCAACAAAGCAGAAATAAGAGTACACAAGTTCAATCGACATGGCTAATCCTAAGAATTGGTCATCTCTATGTATGTTGGTCTTGATCTTGTATGCCATTTCTGTTCATACAAGCGCCCAATATACGTACTCTCCACCATCATCACCACCCTATGTTTATAGCTCTCCACCTCTTCCACCATATGTTTACAAATCTCCTCCACCACCTCCATACATCTACAGTTCTCCCTCACCTCCTCCATACGTATACAGCTCTCCACCACCTCCTCCCAATGTTTACAAATCTCCTCCTCCTCCTCCATATGCATACAGCCCGCCACCACCTCCTCCATATGTTTATAAGTCCCCACCTCCTCCTCCTTACATTTATAGCTCTCCACCACCTCCTCCATATGTTTACAAGTCGCCACCACCTCCTCCCTACGTCTACAGCTCTCCACCATCTCCTCCATATGTTTACAAGTCGCCACCACCTCCTCCATACATCTACAGCTCTCCACCACCTCCTTCATATGTTTACAAGTCGCCACCACCTCCTCCATACGTCTACAGCTCTCCCC
>OVAY01003071.1:0-10210 GCA_900406395.1 Kernera saxatilis | reverse complement strand
AATTTTAAAAAAAAAAAAAAAAAAAAAATTAGCAAATGGGGGTGTTTTAACCATGAGAATAATAATATATTTTCAAATTAATTAACTATTATTACTGGATAATTTGTTTTTTATAATGTTAAATGTTAAGAGTAGAGACTACCCAAAAAAATAGCAAGTGCTTCAAGGGGTAGAGACGTAGAGTTATTATCCCCGATCAGTTAGAGATATTAAACTATTAAAATAAAATGTTTTAATATATTATGTATTTTTATATAAAATTACATATAAAAATGAGTTGTAGTTCTTTTTGTAATATACATCATACATGTTTATTTTTAAAATATTATCTAAAATTTTGATTTTTATAATTTTTAAAGATTTTTAGTATTTATTATTATTTTTTTTTAAATTACAAATACACATATCACAAATATGTTGATTTCTGGCCAGAGATCCGGAAATCACAGATCTAGATCTACGTGTATCTTGGAAACGATGAATATGGAGCTGTTCACCCCTGAGTGCTTCCACGTACAAATAAACTAAATTTTTAAAGCGATCCAGCTTTTATGTAAGAATATCCCAATTACAAAAGAATATAATTCTTAAACTAAATCAACGACATATACAGGGGCGAATGCAGAACATTTTTTCACTGGGGCATAATATTTTTTTTTTATTGAGTTGATCTAACAACTTTTAAGAATGTATGCACAATTTTCAATTTTAGTTAAGAATTACTTTGATTTTAAAAAACATAGTGGGTGCACATGCACCCCTTCCTATTGATGTACATTCGCCCCTGGACATATACAGATTCAACTACATAGTTGTGACAAGAACTTTAGCATTAATTTTGGGTTGGACCAAGATCCCAATCATTTTCCTATCTTGACTTTGCAGAGAAATGTAACATCTGAAACACAATTGGTGGTAGTAGAGAACATAAGAGAAATGTTAGTGGAGTTGGGATTTCCTGAGTATATCAAAGTGGCTGACTTGGGATGTTCTTCCGGACCGAACACCTTCTTGGCCATGTCCGGAATTGTCAACACAATCATAGATTCGTACCAACAAAAAGGTGGAATTAAGTCACCCGAGATCGATTGTTTTCTAAACGATCTTTCAGAAAACGACTTCAACACAACCTTCAAGTGGTTCATTTCCTTCCACGAGGGTCTAAAAACAGACCTTAAAGGAAGGTGCTTCGTGTCGGGAACCCCAGGATCGTTTTACTCAAGGCTTTTCCCAAAAAAGTCTCTCCATTTTGTCTATTCATCGTATAGTATCCATTGGCTTTCTAAGGTTCCTCAAGGGCTTAAGGAGGATGATAACAAGAGGAGTGTTTTTATAAATAGCTCAAGCCCTCGAAACGTTTACAAGAGTTACTTGCACCAGTTCCAAACCGATTTCTCCTTGTTTCTAAGGATGCGTTCTGAAGAGATGATGCCTAATGGACGTATGGTTCTTGCTTTCATTGGTAGAAACGCTCTTGATCCTTTATACAGAGACTCTTATCACGCGTGGTCATTGATATCTGATTCTCTCCTCGACCTCGTCTCCCAGGTACGATCTTAACTCCTACTCATTCCGTTCCAAAATAAGTGATGTTTAAAGTTTTTGCACACCGATTAAAAATTACATATTGCATTATTTAAATGGTTAAATACATTTATTTTTTTAGCATAAAAACTTAAAAACATCACTTATTTAAAAAAAAAAAAAATTTGAAAACATCACTTATTTAAATAAAATTTTTTTTTGAAAACATCACTTATTTTGGAACATATTTTATTGCGACATAAATGTTAGGACCCCACATCTAACACTAGGAAAAAAAACATAATGTAATAATATACAAGAAACATGTATCTGTCTACTAATTGCTAATCAATTTTTCTTTAGAAGTCCATTAATATTTTTATGAGGAAACCGTGTTAAGATCACATACACTATCTGAAGTTCGAACTCCATGAAACGTAACAATAAATAATAATATTTTGGAGATCTGTACAAACAGGGAGTAGTGAAAGAATCAGAGGTGGATGCATTCAACATGCCGTTCTATGATCCAAACGAAGGAGAGGTGAAGGAAGTTGTTGAAAGCGAAGGCTCCTTTGAGATCAATACGATGGAGGCACGTGATTTTTTTGTTCCTTACGCAAATAGTGAAGTTGTTGTCGATGAATCATCAGATCAATTCAAACAGTGGCAAAAGATCGCAGACAGCATAAGATGCATCAGTGAATCAATTCTGGTTCCTCATTTTGGAGAAGCTATTATGGATCGTTTGTTCCACAGGTACGCAATCAATGTTGCCAAGCTTTTGACTGGTTCAGCTCGCCCCACCATAACGATGGTCAACCTCGTCGTTTCATTGACTAGGAAATAAAGGTCCTGAGCTGTTGTGCTATGTCTTCAGCTCTCAAGATTTTATAATTTATAAGCATGTATTTTATAGAGAGTTTCATGCCAACTATATCAATTGCAATTTCTGGTTTATGGGTTAATTAATTACGTTATTTTTAATCTGTTTCGTTGATTTTGCATTTTAGATTTATGTGTTGTTTCCTTATTTTGAATAATAAAGAAACTTACCACAATATTACTAAAACATATTTCTATTACCAAACACATTTCCGATTATGTAATAGATAACAACTTTTCAAAATGAGTCAAAGAATAAAGTGAGGGTTTAGGAAATGCTTTTATTATTAATAAACACAACATACGTAGGAGAAGCTCACATCTACTAACATATTACAAACTTAGGACTTAAATACGTCACAAGAAATCTCAACAATACAGACATATACTCATGCATATGCATCACACGCACTATTTAATGAGAGACAGACAGAAGAGTAACCCTTCTCCTATTCCTCCGACAAGAGGTGCTCGTCAACCTCTTTAGACAATTCAACAAAGTATTGGAGTAGCGTCTCCGGGTGAGCTACCTTCTCGTCAATCCTCTCATACTCAACATGCCACTTCACTACACTTCCAAGTCCTCCTGGCTTCGGTGTTACCTGGATCGTAAACAAGAAGGTTTTGTACTCTTTCAAGACATCTCCTTCTAGGACCCTGAACTTTATAAGATTCTTCTCAGGGTCCACCGCTTCGATCCTTTCCTTTGCTGCTTTTGGCTCTCCATCTGCACCGAAAACGCGTTAACAACTGTTAACAAGTTAAAAGTTTTATCATTCGGACACAAGTTTTACTTGGTATGAATATGTTTTTCATGCATTCATTCCCGCGGTGGCGGAACGTAAGAAGAATCTTTAAACTTCTTGCAGAATTATATTTATTTGTAAGGTTTTCATCACCATGAACGTAGTTCCAAAATACGATACTGCCAACATTTCCCCACTCTCCCTCGTGCAGTTCACACCCTAGTACGTAGCCAGGAGTGGCTTTGGACACATGGTGTGGTCTTTTGGTGAACATATGGTGGAACTTATCAGCCGGAGCTTTGATCTCAACATCTATCTCAAGCTCTTCTAGTGGAGAAGACGCCTCAATCTCTGCCTCTACGGATGTCGCGGCCTCTGCCATTCTTTATCTTGCTGGTTTTCTTCGCTTACACTGATAGATGGAAGTGGAATGAGAATGAATGAGTTCGTAGTTCTTTTTTTTAGAAGAGGAAGGAATGGCATTAAATGCTGAAGAATAAGACAAAAGAGAGTGGTTTCATTTTATTTTCAGAGTGATTACTTCTTTGTCCCCTGAAGTTTAAGTATTTCCCTTTCATCCCTATCGACCCATCGCATTTCATTAATGACTCATTACAGATGCAGCTTGAAAATCAAAGAAATTGCAGAGTATGATATGTATTTTCTATTTTAATTGTTATCCTATTTTAATGGTATTATAACTCAGAGATTTGTATTAGATTTGTTGATTTGTGTGTCACCATCCGGATTTGAATCCTGTAAAATCAGTGGTAGGTCCAAAAATATTTTTTTTTAGTAGGATCATACATATTTAGTTATATATTAATATCAAATCATATATGTAGAGTAAAATATTGTTGCTTAGATAGTCTTAAACTATTTCAAATAATATAAAAAATAAAATTCTAATTTTTTTAAAATAAATATGTATGTAGTTTCTAAAAGAGTATATTGGTGGAATGGGTAGTTTTTAAAAATTTAATTTGGAGAATGGGTAGTTTGTAGAAATAATTTGGGGTTTGGGTAGTTTACTTTTTTGTCTAAAAAGTATGTATTAGAGGAGCTGAAAAACGAAAAGACTATTATATCCTCCCTTATTTGAGACCAAATCCGCGTGAGTGAGAGGGAAGTGAGAGAGAGAGAGAGTTTTAGTTTTTTTTTTTCCTTTCTTTTTTCTTCTTTTTNAGAGAGAGAGTTTTAGTTTTTTTTTTTCCTTTCTTTTTTCTTCTTTTTTCTATTTTTTGTTGTTTGATTTACTTCAAAATTATTAATAAAAAAAATACCACAATCATATATTAATCTTTCAAATTTTAATGCGAATTTAAAAAAATTTATTTTGCTATATTTTTTGGATATTTAGCAGTAGTATACAACGATATAGTAAAATGTGGTGTACGACAATGATGTAAAATATGGTGTACGACAATGATGTACAATGTGGTGTACGAGATATGACAAAAAAATATTAGTGTTTGTACACTACGTACATTGTACACCGGTTCTTGTATACTGTCTCGTAGACAATCAAGATATTGTACATAATATCATAAACAAAATGTATGAAATACATCAGATTACAAGATGTATGAAATATATCGGTTTATTTCATACATTTTGTTTGCGACATTATGTACAACATCGTGATTATCCACAAAGTTAAATTAGAATGCGGTGTACAGACGCTGGTCTAACGTAGTGTACAACTACATAATATGGTGGTGTACGAAATATTATGGTAAAACGCTAAAACTTGTACACTACGGTTTTATATATGTAACAGCAGTGTACAATGATGTTATATAAGTCGGTATACGATACTGATGTAAAAATAGTGTACGAGATATGATGATATACAAGGTGGTGTACAAAATATGATAGTAAAACACTCGTACTTGTACACTACGCCGGCGGTTGTACACCCAGTACTTGTACACTGCCTCATAGATAACAGGACGAGACTCACCACTACTATTTCACCATATACAAAACTAAGGATTTTTATTCTTCTACTCCTATTTTGTCTCATTCTCCTCTCACATACTCTCCTATCTCACAAACTACCCATTTTGCAAATTATTTTCTACAAACTACCCATTTCCCAAATTACTTTTTAAAAACTACCTCTTTAGCAAACTAACATTTTTAAAAATGTTTTGCTTAACTTTTTATATAAAACGTGCGAATATTTCTATTTTAACTTGTATGAAATAATTTTTATTCTCAAAATACTTTTTTTTTAATCTAAATGTATAGTGTAATGTGAGTATTGATTAATGTTGTGTTTATCTTGGATTGCGATGTATTACAGAAACACATTTACAACAATTTTATAAAAAAAAAGACTAAAAAACCAAAACTTTTGAAACGAAGATATGTAAAAAAAAATAGAATATTTGAATATACTAATCAAACAGTCGAAATATCAAAAAGGTAAAGCATTTATAAGAAAAAAAAATGTTATGCAACAAAACAGATTTAAAATCGAATTTACATAAATTAAGGATCGCAGTTTGTAGAGTTCAATAGACTGAAACTTGGTTATTTTTTTTATAACGTAATCAATAGACATATCATACTCTATTGATTTTCAAGCTTCTTCTTATTATAAATAAACATGACATGCACATGAGAAGCTCATACCAACACAAAAGTTACATTACATATTTCAACTTACAACATAAAACGTATGTAACACACCAGACATCATGTATGAGTATGACATAGTTGCATAATAGATCTTTTCAACTCTAGAGAGCGCACATTATTGAGACATATATACAAAACACCCACACACAATAGATAGATAGATAGATGGATGGACATCCGAAAAATCCTCTAGACTTCGGACGAAAGCATTTCGTCCATGTCTTTGGATGCTTTGACAAACACCGCGAGCAGATTCTCCGGGTCAGCCACCTTCTCATCAATCCTCTCATACTTCATGTGACACTTAACCACACTTCCATGTCCTCTTTGCTTCGGGGTCGCCTGGATAGTGACCAAGAAGCTCTTGAACTCTTTCATTAGATCTCCCTCAATTACCCTAAGCACCATCTGATTCTTCTCGGGCTCCAGTGCCTCGATCCTCTCCTTCATCACCTTTGGCTGTCCATCTGCACTCAAGGCGAATGCTTATCAATAAAATCTTTTATCTTTTTGCACAATGATATATTTAAATAACCTTTGGGTTTACCAATGACATAGTTCCAGAAGATGGTACTGCCAACTTTGCCAAGCTCTCCCTCGCGCAGATCACATCCTTGGATGTTGTCAGGAGTGGCTTTCGGAATATCTTGTGGTCTTCCGGCAAGCATGTGGTAATACTTCTTGGCCGGAGATTTGATCTCAACATCTACCTGAAGCTCCCCTACCAGTGAAGACTGAATCGTAGCCTGTGCCATTTTTTTAGACGGATGTTTTGCTTCTCTAGTTGTTTAATGAGAGTGAGTGAGTATCTTTAGAACTCAAAGCCACTTTTATAGAGGGAGGAATGAAGAATTGTGACTAGGTAGAAAAATTGGAGTTAAATAGTTGAGTTTATCTTTCTAGTGGCCATTTTTATTCCTTGAATTTTATTAGTTTCATATTTGTTATTTACAATAATGTTGAACTATTACCTAGGAGGCTAGGACTCTTTTTTTTTTTTTAACGTTTTGCGTTTAGATATATATGTTTACATTTATATGTTGAATTATCGTTTTCTTTTTTACATAAAATGCGACAATATTACCAAAAATGGATAATATAAATTGTCATACTTTCCTTCAACACTTGATAATATTTTAGTGTTTTTTTCAAACATCGTTTTAAAATTATAAACGCCATGACAAAAAGCAAACAGAAGAAGAAATGTTTCGGGTTTACATAACGACTAAAATATTGAGTTTTAAACTTTTAATTTTAAATGTAAACGTAATATTGTAATTAATAAACTCAAATACAAATAATCATGATATTTAGTCTAGTAATTTGCGCTATTTTTTTCATTATCACCAACCCAATTTAACCATTTTTAACAATGGACTATAATTAGCACATATTCACGTTGTTTATGTCGGTTTTTATGGTTTTCCTGGTAAGACTGGTTTCTGGTTAGATATTAGGAGTATGCATTTTAACCGAACAAACCCCAATCCAAATCAATTCAAACCAAACACGGTTTATATCAAGCTTTTCGTCAACCCGTTCGGCCAAACCATCCCTGATCCCACAAGCCTTTTTTCAAAGAAACGCCATTTTTAAGTTGCTACTATTACATATTTGTATTGCCGTTTTTATTTGATTGTTCTACGCCAAATTAATTATGGTTTTGTTCTTTCTTTCAGTTTTTATACACAAAGCTAAGATACTTCCACAAAGACAATTTTTCCACCGATTCGGGGACTTTGTATTCAGCCAATCGGCGGAAAAAATTGTGGACGTCTACTAGCGTTTTATGTCAAACTGTCCTCACCATTTACCCTATTTGTGAAACTCAAAATTGCAGGAATCATTGTAAAAAAAAAGAGAGTTGTGGAATGTTGGAATATATATGGTCCCTTAGGCAAGGAAAGGAATCATGACCAAGTAGTTGATAACAATACAAGATTCTTGTACTCTATAATTGTGGGAATCGATTCAATGATGTATCTCCGCACGAAAGGCGTGTTTCAAGATTGTTATAGGCTGCTATTATCGACCATTTCCATCTTTACGTCTTTTAAACATAACTATTTGTATTATAAATTTTCACTTACAAAGTTTTCAACACTCTGCAAGTTACAAATACGCCATGTATTTTGAGTTGTATCTCTTAATAATAATCTTTTATTTGACATTTCAAAATTCGTATATTTAAACATTTATGTTTTTTTCAACTCTATTATTGTTTGGGAAAAAATATTCAGTTCGTTCGAAGAGTCTACGGAAAACGAGGAGAAGTAGAGCTTTATTTCTTACTGAGTAAACGTTAGTAATAACAGAGTTAGAACAACAAGTATTCGCAAGGTGCGGGGTTTCTGTTAACTACTTCTAAGATTTTTCAAAGTATAGTTTGCAGGAAGCGTCCTCTCTCTGTTATTGCTCTTGATTTTCGGATCCCCTTCTTCATTTACCTCTCCTCTTCTTATATAGGAGGTCCATTACGTTTTTTCTAATCCCTTTTAGAATGGAAATATCGAGTATATCTTCTTAGAGTTTATCGATTCGAATATTCCGGAACGGTCCAGATTTGGTCGTTTCCTAGAATATTCAGTAAATCTTATGGAGCGGTCCAGATTTTAGCCAAATACAGTAACAAGGGAATCATTTTATTCTTATCCATTTTATCATTGGGAATTCGGTGGCATTCATGGAACTTACTTTTAGCTTGAGGAATATACTGAAGAAAAAATGATACTAATAATGTGATTTTGATGGGAAGATATTTTTTATATATTAACTTCTTGTAAAAAGAGAAGAAATGACACAATTATATTATAGAGCTGTGAACAAGTGCCGAAGAGGGACCAAAACAGGGGACTGAGATTCTTGTTTTCTTTGCATAACAAGATTTTAATTTGTTTAACAAGAAAACTAGGAGACATTGATGAGGATGTTTCATGATCCAGACAACAACCTAGTCTCGAGGTCGCGCGTGTAATCTGCAACGAAGGCAGTGTATTTGGTAGGGGAAGGAACGTCGTCGTTTAGCTTCTCGTATTCCCATGTCCACTTGGCAATACAAACTCGATCACCTTTAGGAACAACATCAAGTGTTATTTTGTAGCTCTTGTATTGCTTCAACACATCTCCCTCGAGAGCTAAGAAAGACACCGACTTGTTCTCTTCATCTACCTCTATCATCTCCTTTATCTGCTCCATCTTTCCATCTATAACAACTCCAAAGTAATACTAATCGATGGAATCCAAGAACTAGATAAAATAGAGAAAACCCTTTTATCAAGAATCCGGAAAAGAAAAGGACAATTAGTTATATTACGTACCAACGATGAAATTCCAGATCTGAATAGAGGAGCTGGATTTGGGATCGTCACGGTGAACAGAAACTGCCTCTGTCTTGTCCGTGAAATTACCTTCTTTCTTCTTGAAAGTGTTGAAGAATCTATCGGCCATCATGTTCACTTGGATCTCCAGTTCGAGAGTCTGCACACCCGTCATGACTCGACGGATCTCTGGTCGCTCACTTCTGTGTTATCTTATCTTTACTATTAACAATTAAGAGTAGAACCAAAAAAAAAAAAAGGAAAAAAAAAGAGAGATCAAAATAAAAAGAGAGGTGGCTTCTTGGGGAAATGACCAATTTATTCCCCAACTTTTTCAATTTCGCAAATCTATTCCCGAACTTGTACCTTTGCAAATTAATTCCTTAAGTTTAAGTTGACTACGTTAAATTAGGTTTGAAAAAGTCAACGTTAACTAAACTCACACAGACGTTAACTTAACAAAAAAAAAAGTTTACGATATGTTTTTTTTTTTTACAATATGTTATCTTCTTCTCCAGATATCCCCAAATCGAATAATAGAACCCCTAAGGCGAAATCTACGGCGACCTAAGAAGAAATCGATGGCAACAAAGTGCAACACCATGAAGAACAAAAATCTTACTTAACATTGATACCAAAAAGGAGCAAAAATCTTGTGAATTGGGTACTTGTGAATTGTTTTCTCTTTCAGACACTGGTTTTGCATCAAAAAAAATTTTGAATTGATGCTTGATTGGTTTTGTTTAATGGAATGGTAACTCTAAACGCACCGCTACCAGATTATTCTATTCTTTTACTAGATTGAAATTTACAAAGATTTCAAGTCTCTTTCTTACTACCTCTCTTCCCATTGTTTCATAATATCATAAACTGAAATTGAATCAAATTCACTAAATTCTTCATCATCATCAATCTCGAGTTCTTCTAGACCCAACATCTCGAGTTCAGTCTCTGTAAATTCCCAAGCTTCACCATTAGCATCATAATCATCTTCTATTGTTGTATCATGAAGAATCTTCTATTGTTGTATCATGAAGAAGCAAATTATCCTCGTTTTCTCGCTGTTACATCAATGGCTTCGTTGAAGAGGAA
>OVAY01003070.1:0-13239 GCA_900406395.1 Kernera saxatilis | reverse complement strand
TGTTTTATAGAAATAATATTATTAATTTTTGTAAACAATTATAAATTTTAATTTTATTAATTATAAATATTGGCGGTTTCGCGGAGAATCCGTGGGATTCGCAAATTTAAGCAGAGCGGATTCGGATAAATAATGTTTGATTCATGAGTCTTGCCGCTTGTGTTATTGTAGATCAAAAAAATGTTAAACCCGTCGCAGAGCGGGTGTAGCTTAGCGGGTTTGATCCGCTTGACATAAAAAAACACGTAAAAAGAATATTGTGATTGAATATATTTATTTGGGTGTTAGATATATTTTCAGATAAATATCTTTATTTTTTTTGTTAGATATATACACAAAAAAAAGATTGTGATTAATATTTTTTATGAAAAAAAAATATATAAGCAATATTTATTTATTATCAAGGACAAAAAAGGATTAACATTTTTTAAAGATTTAGTTTCACGAAGATTCTTTATTTTTTTTGTTATATATATACATCTTTGACATGCCACACCGCATTTTATGCCACGTTGATTCAGCCTGGAATTTACAGCTATGTATCCTGATAAAATTTGCCACATAAAATGTTTTGACTTTGGAGGGCCTTTGACCTTCCATACCTGCTCTTTAAGGATATTTAAACTTGGTCCCCAGTTCACTGGAAATGGGGCGTTCTCAATCATAGACTGCGCTAACCAATATCCCGATTTAACCGTGTATTTGTCAGATTTTGTGTAATGTCATAAGATATAATCTGCTTTGTACCGTTGACTAACAGGCATTCCTCTAATTATCCGGAGGTCATCCGGATCCATGAATTCCTGAAGAATCGGTAAGTGTCAATCCTTAGTAGCCGGGTTGATTAAGTGATTCACCTTTAAATTTGGATGAAGAAATCTGCCCCTTCCCCTTGCCGGCCGAGGATCCACATCTGGAATCCATTGATCAAACCACACCGAAATATTGCCACCTGATCCTAAGCCCTTCCTGACTCCTCTCAGTAACAACTCCTTCGTAGAGAATATACTCTTCCATCCGAAGGAAGGGGAGTATGGTTTTTTAGCATCTAGTGGGTGAACCTTTCAGAAGTATCTTCCTTTTAAAACTCTCGTAATCAGAGAATTTGGAAATTGAAACAACCTCCAATATTGTTGGCCAGCAAAGGTTCTGCATGATTTTATTAATAACAAACTTTGTTTCCTAATTTATTAAAGCATAAAATTATAATTTCTATTTCAGCTTCTTCTTTTATTTTATTTTTTTTCAATTTTTTTCCTCTTTTAAAATCTTTCTTTTAGTAATTTATTCTATTACATAACTTACATTCCATAATATTTTTTTCCAATACCATATATTATTAATTTATAATGATTAAAATTATAGTTTGATACGTATTATTATTTAATGATTTATTAACACATTTCACTAATTTTTTATGTGTCACGTTCGTATTCAGCTTTATATAATAATTTTTTTTTGGGTCTCAATACTGTTGAAAATATGTGTATGTGTTTTTTTAACTGTGATGCTTAATACTATATAATTCAGTTTCATTTACAATTTTTTTGATTTTTTTTTAATGTTTCAAATCATCTTTATCTAGCTTCATCCTGTTTTGACGCTCATCGGCTTAGTAATTCTGGGAGGCGAAGGTAACAAAACAATAAAAGAAATTGGAAAAAACAAATAAACAAATAAAGATAATGATATTTTTACTGACTAAAATCTGCGTTTTGTTTTTGTCAAAAAAAAAAAAAACAGCAATTATAAGTTACAAATCGCTACCACTTCAGAAACGAGTGAATAAATCGATCCACCTTGTTCTCCACGCAATTGCTATGATTCTCGGAATCTGGGGAACCTGTGCTGCTTTCAAACACCACAACGAGAAACACATCCCAAATCTCTATAGCATCCATTCTTGGATTGGTATTGGTATCGTTGTCCTCTACGCCCTCCAGGTAATATATAATGAAAGAATCTTTAAAACAAGTAAATGAAGTTTGTTGATGGAAAAGCTTTTAACTTTGCAGTGGTTGTATAGCTTCATAGTCTTCTTCTTCCCAGTAGGATCGTCAACTCTCAGAAGCAACTCGCTTTCGTGGCACGTTTCTCTCAGCCTCTATATTTACGTTCTTGCTGTTGGAAACTCGGTTTTAGGTTTTCTTGAAAAGCTCACTATCTTGGAGAAGTCAGGGCTTGACAAGTTTGGATCAGAAGCGTTTCTTGTCAACTTCATGGCTATGATCACTATTCTCTTTGGTACTTTAGTGCTACTCATTGTTTCCTCCAAGTCCCCTCCAGCTTCTTCCGATGAAGATAACTATAGCTACGAAGCTATATGACCTCTTGAAGTCTTGATCAATCTTCTTCCCTTTCAAGTCTCTCTCTCTAGACTCTACTTCCCTTTGTTTATTCTAAACCTAAATAATGTCAGCGGTTTCATCCGTGGGAAGTTTGCTAATAATGGTGTTGAAGCATTGATTTACTACATAAATACTTTTCTTCTTGATATAATATAATTGTCTGATCATGAGATAACTCCAAGCAAAACCTTGGTTTTAATCCGGATAAACCAATCAAATCCGAAACTTAACTAAGCGATCTTAAATTCGAACCAAATTATAATAAAACTAAAATGGATTCACCATTTCTATACTAAAAAAAATCCGATTCAAGCCGAAATAAAAAGCAAGAAATTGATATGATTTTTTATAAAAAAAAAAACTAAGGATATATTTGATTAAAATCCGAATGTATATTATAATTGAAACCTTATAAATTAGTCTATATATATTAAAACTAGGTACCGTTTTTGTTACATTATTCATGGACCGCGTATATAATAAAAAATAATCGGAACCGAAATCTAGATTAAACATTGATAGTTATGTTTGCCGGAAGAGCAAATCTATTGAACAAGAAAAACTAATATTCTTTCTCCTAAAGTTGTCTTTATAAACAAGAAATCCCAAATCTTGATGACTTCTTCTTTATTTCATTTCCCACCATCACCCTATGTTTACTTTGCATCCCCAAATGGAATATCTTCATCTTCAATCCATCTCCCCTTGTCGTTGTTTATATATGTCATATTAGCATAAGACTGATCCATTTCCTGAATAATCGAAGAAACAATAATGGTGAAGCTAACCATAGTTGGTAGGGTTGAAGATGGATTGCCTCTTGCACAAGATCAAACCTATGTAAACCAACAAGACAACGCTAGTTTCTTGTTCTACAAGCAACAAGCCGAGCTCCTTCTCAAACAAATCTCCAAAGACTCATTGCTACATCCAAAGATGACCATCTTGATCGATCATCATTCTTTCCAGTATCCTTTCATATTAATTAATAATTCTGCTTCATCCTTTTTCTTTAATTAGTTTCAGTTTACTCATTAATTATTAATCTCTCGTGAAGCTTTCTGGTGGAGAAGAAGATATGTTACATCGCGCTATCTGATTCTTCGTACCCAAGAAAGCTACTTTTTCATATTACCTGCAGGATCTTCAGAAAGAACTTGATAATTTCGACGAGACAGCACTGATCAAGACAATTTCAAAACCCTACAGCTTTGTTAGGTTTGGTAAGATCATAGGGAGAATAAGGAAACAATATATGGATACGAGAACACAGGCTAATCTATCGAAGCTGAATGCTTCGCGGAAACAAGAACTTGATGTAGTCACTGAGCATTTGAATGATTTAATTCAAAGACGACAACTTTTAGGTACTTGTCCTTGATTTTTTTCCCGGAAAATTAATGAACTTTTTTCTATGGAAAAGCTTAGTTTTAAAATCTTTTTGTATTGCAAGAAACATCAGAAATATCGTCCTTGGATCCTCGAATGTCTGTTTCAACAATTTGGAGCTCACGATGTCTTCAGGTATATATGACAAAATCCCACTCATGGTTCATCAAATTAGGACTAATTAAAGTATTGTCACACTTTCAATTCAATGTATTGAAGGCTTTGGTTATAGTTAATTATGTTTTTACTTTATTTTATTACCAATTTTGCAGGATATTGCGTTAAAATGGACACCAGTGACGATCATTATTCTCGTTATTCTTGTTCTTTTCAAAGCAAGCTTGATTATGACAGATGATTATTTAATTTCAACCATGATATGATATTTTTTAATTAAAAGAAAAAGAAGAAGAGTGTACATATGAAACATCCTAGTAGTTATATAATTATCGCTACTCGTTAAATAATTTGACTTGAAGTGTTGTTTATGTAAGTCTACTACGACAATAGTAAACTAAACTCTTTGAAGAAAGAAGAAAGACAGACAAAGAAAAAGACATGACCCAAATAAATAACATTGAACATACAAATAATTATTCTATCTGTATATACAGATTGTCGTGAAAAATAAATAACTAAAACCAGTTTGAAATAAAAATCCAAGCTTTTCATAACAGAACTTTTCTTTGTTCATGTTTGATCTAAAAATCCAGATTTTTGGTTGATTGTGACTTGTAAGGCAAGTAACTTCGTTTTATTCCTCTTACAATCATATGAATTCATATCCAATTTCTTGATTTACGTTACCTTTAGATGTAAGTAACGTCGCTGTTGATGAAGAAATCCCCTGACGAAGAAGGATAATAATTTGCATACTCATGATCAGGCTGTTGAAACTCTGTAGGGAACATGACATCATCCTCAAGTGAAGAGTAGCTGTTGTTGATCATCACCAGTTCTTCGTCATCTATCTGATCTTGAGTTTGATTAGTGTGCATGGAATCAGTAATAACAGAGGAGTAATCGATGTATGGATCTGAAGAACTGATCCACTCGGAGAAAAATAGCTTAGGCAAGTTGTTGCTGTTGTTCATCATGTTTTTGTTGCTTTCTTGTGATGGTAATAAAGATGGGTTCTCTGAAAATTTCTGGAAAGAGATCACGTGATCTAGGGTTTCCAAATTTATTTTCCCACAAGAAAGTAGTGAAGAAGAAGATTCTGTGAGGTTTGATCTCAGAGTTTTGAGTTGTGGTTGACATTTGAGCCATCTCTTCTTCAGATAGGAGTGCCAATAGTTCTTAATCTCGTTGTCTGTTCTTCCCGGTAAGTATTTCGCAATTCGCGACCACCTAAAAATCAGGACCCAAATTATAAAATCAAAAGAAAAATCTTCTACATAAATTTTCATCATGAACTGAAACTAATAGCTTAGTAATTTATACTAATATCGCCTAACCCGTATTTAGATCCAGGAGTGTGCATGTGTGAGTGGTAAACGATAAAACCAAATTTATTATTAGGGTTTTTCTTACTTGTTACCCAAGGAAGAATGTAAAGTCAAGATGGTATCTTCTTCTTCTGCACTAAACATCCCTCTCTTTAATCCTGGTCTTAGGTAGTTAATCCACCTCAATCTGCAGCTTTTCCCATTCCTTTGCAATCCTGCCACAATAATAAACTTAATTAATTCGGTTGATTAACAAAAAATTATGAGGATTAAGAGTCTAATTAAGGATTTTAGAGATTTAATTTAAAAAAAAAACCAGCTAGGATGGGAACAGTGGTCCAGCAAGCATGACCATGAGAGAGGATGAAGCTCCTGAGCTTCTGGTCTTCTTCAGGTGACCATAACCCTTTCCTCTGTCTCTGTTTAGGTCTCTCTCCAGATTTAGTTATCTTCCCCATATTTTTCTCTCTCTCAAGCTGTCCTAATTAAGAGAAAACTTGTGTGAATAATGAATAAGAGAGAGATAGACAGAGACACATAGAGAAGTATATATGAGCATAAGATTCTGAGACCACTATTTATTTTTTTCATTTAAACGCAAACACGGAAATAACGTTATAACCCATAAAAGCCATAGTCTAGAGACTTTTAGGAAATGGCCAAATTAATGGGGCTGCGTAGTACAATAAAAACACAGGACATATATAAATTTATACCGATGCAGACACAAATGAAATTACATGTACACACGTGTATGTATGTATGTATGTATTATAGAGAAGGTAGCTAGGAAGGAGCCAGGAGAAAAGTCTGGAGGAATATGTAAGCAACGATTAGTTGTAAGTTGTAACTCAAGTAACTTGGTTTAAACTAATGTATTAATTAAGACAAAGAGAGAAGAAGGAATCTTTGCTTGTTTTTGCTTTTAAATATCTTTTGTTCTCTTCTTCTTTTTTCTCTACGAGAAAGTAAAGTCTATAACGCCTAATAAAATATAGTTATTGACAAAACTGTAATCACAAAGAAATTTTTGTTATGGTAATACTATTACATTATGTTTTGTTAACCAAGTGGTTTACGTCTGCTAATAATTAGGCCATTTTGGGACCAATCATCTTTTGGTATGTAACAATTTTCGTTGAAGTTTGGTAAAGTGTATCTATTCAAAAAAAAATTCAACTGAAGCAATCTTTACAAGACCTTAATTATAATTACTTAACCGAAATTCTTCTAGACTAAAACATATATATTTAATTTAGTTTGATACCAAATACTGTTTAGAAATCACAAAACTCCTTAAATCTATACAAATGATTTTTGCAATGAAATCGAACACTTGACTGTGTTTATTTTTTTTTGAAAAAGAATAATTAACTTGACTGTGTATTTATGCATTCACAAAATTAAGTTTTTCCATCTTACTTGAATTTTAGGCTTTTAGCAAAATTCCATTTCAAGTTTTGTGTTACTTCTTTGTTTCAGCTCCTCGAAATTTACACTTTCATGTCACATTTTTAACAATCATGTAATTCGCATGAGGGCTGCAAAATTACGTGAATAGTATGAACTTTAACCTAAAGGACCAACTTAAAAAAAAGGTACACCATGATATGTCTACATCTCTTTAGACAAAAACAAACTCAAAAACATTATCAATGTCAAATGGATTAATGTAAAAAATTGACTTAACTTTGATACCGGATATATTTTAAAGTAAAAACTGCTCTAGACTTTGGTTATGTAAAAGCGAATGATGTAATTTGACCAAAACATAGAAACGAATAAAGTGGTCCAGAGGGAGAAACTTAATGCTGACAAAACAATTTTTGTCTGATTCGAATCAATGATTATAAAAGAAAACGAAACACTTGGAATTAAAGAATGTAAAAAATCATCCAATCTTTTTTTTTTTTTTTTTTTTATATACCCGATCGGCTGATCCGGTCAGCTTCGGATCATCCAATCTGTTAAAAAGCATATCTTCGCTAAGCTTATTAAAAGCGCGCAAGACAGATTGGATATGCCGTTTGCAAGACCAACGAAACTTGGCTATTTCTTTAAAAATCATTAGTAGAATTTCTTTATATAATCAATACAAAATTTTGTTTGTTAGGAGATTATGTAGCTAATCTTGGTAGGCCTTTCTTTCTCAAAAAAAAAAAAACTAATCTTGGTAGGTGAGTCAACACATTCCTCCTATTTGCTGCAACAAAAAATTTTAATAGAAAGAAGTATACAAGTATACAATAACATTACAAATTTTAAAATTAAATAGAAGTATATACAAGTATGCTTTTATATAAAATTTCCTTTTTTGGATTTTATTGATAATAGAAGTATACAATAAGTCAATAACATTACACATTTCTTACAAATAGTTTTCATTTGAGAGAGAGACAATATTCTGCATTTCCATATGTCGTGACTCGTGACTCAAATGAGTTTGCTGGCTTTTTTCATATTGAAATGCTTTCATATATGTTTTCTCTTTTTAATAATGAATCTCCGAAGCCACGTTTGTTTATTTATATATATATATATATATATATTTTTTTTTTTTTTTTTTGTTTTTTAATTTTCTTTTCAATTTGCCTAAGAAGAAAGACTTCGTACGTTGGCGTTGTAGACAAGAGAGATGATGATCTAATGATGGCCCATAAAATAAATTAAGCCATCTATATGGCCAATATGATACGACCACTCCACTTTGTTGGTCTTAAGGCTGACGCCATCTTCGTGACATCTTCTAGAGTCTCGGCCTGTTGCAAAGGTTTATTGTTCGGCCACTTTACCCAATAGATATTTGGGCCGTGTTTCTTTTGGATCTAAACACTATTAGTTTCGAAAGTTTTCGATGATTCGTTACAAATTTTGTAGTTTTGCTGTTAGCTACTAATCCGTAACAAAAATGTATCAAGCTAAAAGAGTGTTATCCATACACCAAGATGTAGAATGTGTTATCCATCTTATAATTCTTTCTTTTTTTTCGTTTGGGGAATTTATGGGATAAGATCCATACATCCTAAAACCAGAAACCAGAGCATATAATAATATATGATCTTTTTCCAAATATCCAATATCTTATTTTCGGATTGCAACGATTGAAAAAGTTCTCAATATCAGTTACAAAACCTTTTGGTAAGAAAAATAGTAAAACATTTGATATTTTTGGAATTATAGACAGTTTATAAACCAACTGAAAAAACAGTTCGTAAATCATGAGTAGAAAAAACAAAACAAAATATTTTAAAGTACTGATTAGTTTCGTTGGCCCGAGAAAATCTCTAAAACACCATCGGATCCTCCTGCCACAAGCGTGCACCAATCTTCATCCACTTGTCTCCAACAGACACTGCTCACGAACCTCCGGTCAGACCCTAACCGATCCAATTGACCCAACCCACGCACCCAAACCGGTTCTCCCCACCTCTTATCATACACAAACACTTCATTATTCTCCGACCCGGACACGACCAAACCACCGTGCCTCCAAACCGACAACCCGACAAAGTTCCGGCTATTAACATGCCCTCGGCACGTGCGAACCACTCGCCGTTCGTTAGCTATATCCCACAGCTTCAAGCTCCCGTCTGTCGAACCGGTGACGATCGTGTGTTGGTCCATGAAACGAGCATACGTCACCGTTTTTGTATGGCCGTCTAACACAACGATCGGGTCAACGAGTCTTCTGATGTCGTACACGTAAGCATTCCGGTCAGCACATCCGACGGCTAAGGAATATCCACATAACGGGTCAAACTCAACCGAACAGATCGCCGCTCCTCCACCAGGCCTCACCGTTTCCTCAAGGCCTAATCTTGGGTCCCACATTTGAACCGTTCCATCGTCGGAGCCCGACGCGCCGATAACAGAACCGTTGTGGAGCGTGTAGTCCACGCTCCAAATCCGTCTCCCTCCATGCTCGTCTCGTTCGAAAACAGGCACTCCTTTCTCCACGTCGTACTCGGTGACCACTCCGTCGTAATCGCCCGACCCGATAACCCGACCGGCTAAATCGGGTCTCCATTTGAGACTGCTTAGCTTAGCCGGCGTGCAGATACAGCTCTCCGAAGCCGTCACGTGATCATCATCATCACGTGACGACGACTCTAACAAAGAGCTTAAACGATATGATCTGATTTTTCTTGCGATTCCTCCCGTAGCCAAGATTTCTCCACTCGGGTCGAACTCGATTGCTCCGATAGCGTCGGATCCGGTGGATGCGGAGGAAACGATGGCCGAGAGAGAGAGATCATAATCGAATCTTGGAATATTTTCTTTGTCCATGATTGTAGGAGATGAAGAAGAAGAGGAGGTCATGATTGTTGGCCATGTATATGAAGAAGAAGAAGAAGAGATATCGTTAATGAAGGATCTGATGTTGTTGGGTATCTCGGAGCAGAGCAACGCCTCCATGAATGAATTTTACGACTGGTTTAAGACTTTAAGTTAGGTCCACACGAAACTATTTATCATATACATACATTACGTACATGTGTTTGTGTGTGTATATAAAAGATATGAAGTGGGGTATATTTGTTGACAAAAAAAAAAAAAAAGGGGGGTATTTTTTAGTTTGTTATAAATGAATATGTAAGTATCATTTTTTTTTTTTGACAACATGTAAGTTTCATGTTTTATGTGACAAAAAAAAAAAAGTATCATGTTTTATATAATTAGTTTTCGTATATAGTATAGTATTTTAGTTAAGCCAAAAATGAAAAAGAATTTGCTAAATTCGTGATATATGGAACTTTTTGTTTTGTGTGATATTAAATGGAAATGCATTCGTGATAATAACGTCATTGATACTTGTTGTTCTCCGAGTGGTTCCAACTAGAATATTAATTAGGAAAATTACATGCGTAAATATGCAAATTAGCTGAATTTATTTGTTTTTTCTTGTACGAATAATGCAAAAAAAAAAAAAAACTTATCTATCAAACTAAGACCATGCACATGATCATTGATCATTGTAACGGTTAAATGTTTAAGAGTTAGTCTACGCTTTTTAGAGTAAAACACCTTGATTAATTATAATCTTGATAACTCCTAGAGTTAGAGCAACGGGATAACTGTAGTATGGGAAGTTTCATCATCAAATTGCAATATATATAATATTTTCTTTTAAAAAGACGATAAGAGAATTTTCGTTTATATATAAATTTTTGGGTGTAGAGAGAAATCGCATTAAAGTATAGGAAGAAATGGAAACACGAGATTAGATTTACGTTGGCGTTGGTTGTATATGAACCTCAAAAATTTTGAAGCCTTTCCTAACGATTAGTTTGGTCGTCGTAGATCTCAACTCTTACGTGGTTCATATATAGCCTCTTTCTTAATTTGATATTTTTTTTTATTTTCAATTTTTCTTGAAGACAAATAAAGTGAACGCAAAAAGCACACGTCGATCGACGGTCCATTACGTTTAGAATGTTATTGCTGTATAATAACTACATGTGCGTTGCTATCTTGGTGCATGTTTGGCTTATTTTGATGATTTCAATATCTCTTGGGACTTGAGAGACTTATTAATAAATATATTTATCATATGATATCTTGGAAAAGGTATCTTAAGCCCATAAGTCTAGGTCCAACCCATATGGAATGGATCGATGAGAACCGCTTCAATCTTAAAACTGATCAAACTAATTTTGTTTTCTCCCTAAATAACTTTCAGTTTAATCTGAACTACAAAGAGATGTTATGTGAAAGGTGTGTGGGATCCAAATCTGTTGTTTAGTAGATTGGATTGGATGGATACTAAAGGATAAACACGCTTCAGTTCGTCGAGTTTGAGCACAAGCCATTTCAAAGGTTTCTGAATCTGAAGCGGAAGCGATCCGATGCTATGGACAGCTCTTTGTGTAAGGAATCTGAGGTACAATGATGTTATTTTCAAATCAGATTCGAAAGAGGTTATTCAAAGCTTCCAAATCCCCTTAGATTGCTTGGCCCGCCATTTAATCCTATCGACAAGGTATTCAAGTCTTAGCATCTCAAATTGATAACTTTTCTATGAACTTTATACTCTTTGCCAAATTCATAAACCAACATGTATTTAACTCAACCACCTTGTGAACTTGCAATACAACGCCTTGTGATTTGAGCAGTTTAAGATGTTTTATGTCTCTTATCATTAATCAGCAAACTTGGTTTTTCGGAAAATGAAACAAAGATTATCATCAGATTCTACATTCCTTTGATTTAAACTGGTCTCTATGACAAATCAGAGTAAACAACCCAAATGGAATCTACTCCTTCTTCACATCACTCTCAGCAGGAGCCTCATCACTCTTATCCACAACGGTCTTCTCAGGCGCGGTTACTTTCGTGTCTCGGTCACCAGTCTCTGCGGGTTCAGACACAGATGCGGTTTCGGCTTCTGAACCGGTGGTCACTTTGACAGTACCAACCTTTGCATACTTGCTCATGAACTTGTACTCCCAGTCTTGAAGAGCTTCTAGCTCAAAGGGACCAAGACCAGAGATATCCCAAGTCAAGTCTTTCTCCTCAAACGACATCTTTGCAAGAGCTCGGCTCGCGTCTTTCCCTGCAAACAAAGCATATGGTCCTCCTGGTCCATAGAACATCCTACAAACCAATAAAATTGATACCTTTCATTACAAACCCAACACTTCATACACTAAAAAACAGTCTTAGAGTATCAATTGGTTATGGTCCAATTCCAATTTGTGAAAATCCAACCAAAATCTCGAAGATGAGTTAAGAGTTTTGATAAAATATCCATTTCACCAGCAAACACTAAGAACAAGAACATATTGCAGCTTCCTTTGAATTCTTCTCTTGGGAAGTAGAAAAGGATAAATTTTTACAATATGTCAAGCAAAAGCTCAAATACCCAGAAAAGTTCAGCCTATAATTGAATCAATTTCGCAATTATCACCACAAATTAAACTACTTTTTCTGGGAAAGAACTTTATTTGGAGAAAGTGAACAACTTTACGATTTCAAAGCAGAAAGATAAAACTATGCAAGTCCAACGAAATTGAGGAAAGTAGAAATCAAATTCATAAACTAATTTGTGATCTTTTTGTCAGATTTAAAGAGAATTTGATGAAATTTCACCTGCTTTGTGTTACATCATAGATCTGATGTTTGATGGCCATAAGAAGGGGCTTTTGAGGATCGGAGCCATCGTACTGCTTAAGCTCCTCCTCCGTGATCTCACCGACCTGAACAGGCGGAGGAATCGGTGGCTCCTCCTCTTCAGCAGACGATCTAGCCTTCTGATGTCGGCGAACATCATCGAACGGCGAGGCAAACCAGCCTGAGACGACTTGGTAAACGGCGAAGGCGAGAGCGAGGGCGGTGAAGAAGACCACAGGGGAGAGACCTGTGTAAGCATGTATAGCTTCTTTCAGAGTTTGCCATAGTAGAAGCGCCATGGTTGAAGAGAGAAGATCGGTGTTGAAAAAGGTTTTCTCACTTTTGTCTTTGTAAAGTCAGATACTTTATTTTCTGCAAAACAATAGAGTGGTTTGGTCATTTTTACCCTTGTTCCTGAGTGGATTCCTTTTTTGGTTCTCTGATAAGTACAAGTAAAATACATGTAAATTTTTTTTTTTTTTTTCAACAGCAATTTATTAAATGAAGGGTTCCAGAAGCTATGTCGGTGGCAAAGTGTTCACATATATAATATAATGCGGATAAACACGGGCACTCCGTGTTAACAAATCCGCTTTCACATTAGCTTGCCTTGGAACAAACGAAATAGAAAAGAAAGAAAATAAAACCTTACTCTCCATAATCTCTTCTAACAATACTTCAAATGCCGGCCAGTCCGTTGGAGTAGACACCATCTTCACCAAATCGGAACAATCCGTGACGAAATGGACATATGTCCGCTTTTCGACGATTAGGCTTCTCATTGCCCAGATCAGTGCTTCTACCTCGGCGTGTAAAGGGGATAGACTTCGGCGCATGTTACACACTCCCATAAGTGGGTCTTCATTATTTGCCTTAGAGCAATACCATCCTATTCCAGAGACCAGATCAAGCTCTTTCCAAGATCCGTCAATGAAACATCGGTA
>OVAY01003069.1:0-11065 GCA_900406395.1 Kernera saxatilis | reverse complement strand
AAAAAAAAGATCTAAATTTATTTTTATAAAATTATATTTTTATTTATTAATTTTAAATTAAATATTTTAAAAAAAAATAATGGCTTTTTTCTTGTTGTAATTTTGTATTATTTTGTCCTTATTTTTTGAAACAATAATAGTTTCATAAATTCTTCAATTTTACATCAACTCAAAATATAATTTATTTTTAAATTTTTCACTTTTATTTTTAAATTTTTAATTAAAAATTTTAGAATTTTTAAATTTTATTTGAATTTGGAATTTTTGGGTTTTATATGATTTTTTGAAAAATTAATAAAAATTATTATTTAAATAATAATTATTTAATTATTATTAGCGTTGACCGTTAGTTAACTTTCATCCACACACACTTTAGATTATTTGGAGGTCTGTTTGAGAAAAATAAATTAGTTGAATGTTTAAAATAGAACCGAAAAAGTTAGAGGTTTAAGTTGGAAAAAGTTAAAAGGTTAGAGGTTTTTTATGATAATTTTCCAACAACTTATTACAATATTCACAATTTTAGATTTTGTAAATATCACTAAATTTGCATATTGCGGAATCGATAGAATTTGTAATATATAATTATCTAGATTGTATGGAAACTCCGTCTGATGTTTGTTTCTTGTTTCGGAAACGTTTTACAATTGGATGGTTTTTCACTTTTTTGATTTGGCCAATGACAATCGTGTATCCCGTTTTGACGCATGTGGAAAGTTAGATATTGGAGCACCAACTTTGAAATCGACAAAATAGATGTGGTGAAGATACGTTGATGTTTTATGTTTGCAACCAACTTTGTGGTCAGGTAGTAAGGAGACGGGTCTGGAACGCTAACACGTTTCAGGTTCGATTCACCTGCTGCGTGAAACTACAACACATTGTTCCTGGACACCCACACGGATATGGACTTCCGCTTTCGGGTCCATTTGCATATCCGAAAAGAGGATCTATCCGTGGTCTACCACGCTTTTTTGTAGAGACGACCATTACTAGCGTTTTTTTTTTTATACAGTTAGTAAATATATAATCAAAATCAAGAAAAAAAACTCAATTAGATTTTAAAGAAAACATAATTATTTTTAATATATGTACATAAGAGTAAGATAACAGAAAAATTGTTTATATTAAAAAAATATTGGTAATCTTGATACATCTTTCGAATATTCTTTTTTTTAACAACATTTTTTCGAATATTCCAACTGCAAATCCAATAGCTTTTGTAATCTCTATATATATGTTTCTCTCTTCAAGCGATTGTGGGAAGATTTTTTCTTTCGAAAATTATGTTAATCCACTCGGTATTATTTACCAACTTTATAATCATATAAATAATTTAATACATACATTTATAAATTATTTGGCTAAATAGTTTGGGGGTGATTGGCAAATATATTTTAAAAACAGTAAAGCTTTTTATGAAAAAATGTTTAAAGTCATATTTTAGCCAATCAAAATTTATTGATTTAAAAATCTTAAAATCCCCAAAAAATTCCAAAACATTTACAGCCATTTTTTATTTTTGCTATTGGGTGGTGAAACGTTTTAAAATGTTAATGATAATTGTT
This sequence comes from Kernera saxatilis, assembly GCA_900406395.1. Lineage (NCBI taxonomy): Eukaryota > Viridiplantae > Streptophyta > Magnoliopsida > Brassicales > Brassicaceae > Kernera > Kernera saxatilis. The sequence goes on along the minus strand of OVAY01003069.1, from coordinate 9,497 downwards.
TGTTTTAAAACATGGAAACTATTAGTTTTTGGATATTTATTAGTAATTCCTTTATGAAACTTTTACAACGTTCAAAAATTCGATTAGACATTAACCTAACGTTTAAAAAAGTCCTACCGGCCTACCTTCTAACCAACGCATCGGAGGTTAATAGAAGACCGGTTTTCATATTATATTATTTTTTATGTTTACTTAAGAAAATTAAAAATATCTGTTAAATATACTTGATATATTTTTCTATTTCCTTGACCAAAAAAAAGATTATTTTTCTATTTTTACTCACTTTCATATAATTTTTTTTTATAAATTTATATCGGACGCCTTGCAAAACAACTCGTTCACTTCCTATTGACCGATTTGACCAAAATTGAAGTGTTCAAATGGTTTTAGACGCCTATACTTAAGACTTAAGACTTAAGAGTGACAACTCATAATCCTGCAGAATTTTGTCTCACAATTTACTGCTCAAACTGAACATAGGTAAAACAGTAATTAGGTCAGTAGGTAACCATAATACTGTATATACAGTAGTAGATAATTGTAAATAATGGCGTATGGAAAGATTGAGAAGCTTAAGAGGACGTGGGCTTCTTACACGTGTACTTTTTTCCGGCTAGGTCATATACGTTACATTCTTTTCTTTTTTTTTTTGAAAAAGGATTCTTTCTTTTTTCTTTTGCGTTACATTCTTTTTTCTTTTCAGAAAGAATACGTTACATTCTTTTTTTTTGGTATCACGAATACGTTACATTCTTTTCTTTTTTTTGAAAAAATACGTTACATTCTTCTGTTTTTGGTTTTGTACTTTTATGAATCTCAAAGCTTTGTGGTGGTGGTTATCGGTTAATGACTTCTTTTTTTTTGTGCTAAATTTATGACTTTTTTTTTATAAACATCAGTTCATTTATATACCTTATGAGGTGTATAGTATCTCTTTTTGACAATAGTCTGATGTTATCATGTTAGTTATAGCTATTAGCTAATAAAAGATGTCAAATAAATTTAGATCAACCAATGTATACACTTATACAACTTAATTAATTAGTATGATGATAGGAGTATTAGGCAAATTAATGAATCATAATTTGTATTTGTGCATGGTATATCTTAATCCACCGTACGATAAGTAACATGTCATTTCAATCGTTTTAAGGACATATTCAGTATATTGTTACAAGGATTCTGGTTAAATACTTAAATCACATTCAAATCAATAATCAGCTAAAACATGTATAACGAAAGACAAAAAAAAAAAAACACCATTAGCAAATAATTTTTTTTGTTTAAATCTTCCAACACATAATTATTGATAAGCGGAAAACTTTTATTCATCATTGTGACAAACAATCTACATTATTCGTTATTAATATATGATAATGGAATCGGCAGTTGGAGGAAAAGACAATCGAGACAACCCACCAACAAGGGATTGGAGGAGATATTGAAAAATACACATTGCAAATTCGATGTTTGTAAACTTCATCAAATTAGTTAATGGGAGAATATTGTGTGGATAAAATTAGTGACGTAAAATTAAATCATTCACTCGTATAGGTAATAGGATATATAATTTTTGTAATCATTCGTAATCTTTTGAATTCATGTGTCATGTGTCAATAAAAGACTTGAAAGTTGAAATATATATACAAGTTTCACCCGGTAACTTGACTAAGCAGATAAGGCACATAACCAGTAAACCGACAAAAGAACCCGATGCATATTATTGGCTCTTTCACGTTCTTGTCCATGATCTTTAGTTTCAATCAAAAAAACAAAAAAGGTCTCGTTAGATGGTCAGAAAAGCCAACCAAATGCAGCGATATTTATGGAACTCGTCTCAAACTTAAAAATCGTTCTTCACGTGGAGCGAATACGTTAGAGAAAGTAAGGACAAATGGGCCAAGGTGAAACAGGGCATGCCGTCATATCACGGAGATAGTACGTCCTTGAAGATTTATCACAAAGAAGAGATCTACACTTGCTCCACCAGGGATTTATTTTCCTGTTCACACCAAGATTTTTATCAAGACAAACATAAACATATATATATTTTCAATGATAAACGTTAAAGAAACCTCAAACCCATATAGGAAAAAATGATACGAACACCTTACTATGATTAGCTTTTCTTTAACTTCAACAAATCAAAGTATAGTTTCAATTGCCTTTTTCATCAACACAAACAATAAAAGAATTACAAAATAAAAATATCGATGATTACTATTGCAGTTTCCAAAAGTTGGTAAGAAAAAGAATGACACGAGGAGAAGAAGAAGCAAAGGCTGGACTTGAGATATCGCCACGTATACTAGCTTCAGTAGAGAAATATATTAATTTTTCCTTTTGTAGTACGTGTTAGATGTAATGTATTATACTATTCTTGTACTTCGGATTCATGTTTTTGTAAGGATGGACATTTTTAACCGAAACTAAACCAAAGAAAACTATAACCAAATCGAACTATAAATGCATAATCCGTTTGCTGAAGCTTTTCTTCAATATGAATGTTTCGGATTAAAGCCGATCATCGAACTGATCTGTTAAAATTTACTTATTAATTAAATAAAATTTGTTTAAACTTTATTGTGTTTTGTTTATCCTGATTTCACCACATTGATTCTTGTAAGAAATAAATGATAAAGATATTTAGACATAGGTTTAGTAAAAAAAACAAGAACTTTATGTTTGGAGGTTTAAGTCTTTGAGAACCAAATTTAGGACAAACCGAACCAAACTAAAACCAATTCAAAAACAAACCAAACCTAACGAACTTTGGTTAGAGTTGAGCAAGAATTTTGCGAACACCAAATTAACTTGACCCGAAACGAACCCCCGGGAAAAGAAAAAAAAAACGAAATGTCCACCCCTAATGGCGCATGGTTTGTACATTCTTTTTTACTCTTGGTTGATATTGAAGACCTTGAAGATAGTATATGGGTATAACGAGGAGAAGAAATAAGCTAAGGAACGCTTAAATAAGCAGTTCGATGACAAATGTTTTCTTATTGTAAACATGGCTAAATGATTTTAAGTAATGACAGGGACATTTGGGATTAGCAAATTTAGTGAAAACTCGAAGCATAACTAATCATTCAAGGTCATGATAGTTTGTGGTAATAACGTGAATGAATGTGTTTTTAAGACTGCTGCTTGATAGTTGATACATAATATATTTCGAGTTCCCAGGACAAGAAAAAGGTGCGGTGAGTTAAGGCAGAAACCAAATAACAATAACAAATTGCATGAATGACTGGTTCTTGTTATATTATAAATTAAGAAACCATTTAACAAAAAAGGTTTCGTGGTGTAGTTGGTTATCACGTCAGTCTAACACACTGAAGGTCTCCGGTTCGAACCCGGGCGAAGCCATTAAAAGGAATCGCTCTTTTGCAACTAAATCTTAAACAAAAAGATGGGCACATCAATTATGACTAGAGAGGCTTTACCAACTTTCAACGTTTCAGTTATTTGATTTTCTGAGAATCTCAGGATCAATAAAGATTCGATCAAAAGAGCTAAGAATTCTTGAGTTCCTTATTCTCTGCACCTTCTTCAGTTTCATGTTCTTGCAAAAAGAACATAAAGAAAAATCTTGATTCTTTTGTGAATCATGTTTAGATAAAAAGCTTCAACCTGGAGATCCTCTATTGTTTGTTTCAAAGTGGATTTCTTACAGTTTTAACATTATACATTTGGTCAAATATTTATTAAGCAAGATCAGATGTATCTAAAAGAATTGTACTAAAATCCAAATCTGAAACAAAACAAAAATATATATAACACAGACTGAATTCAGTCAAAACATTTCTCAGCTACTAACAAGATTTTTCAAAATTGCTTCGTGAGAGATCGAAACTACTTCGAATTGGTGTTATTGACATCGTTGAGTCCCTGTGATGAAGAAGAAGAAGAAGTAAAGCTCAAAGACAATACAAACAGAAAAACTCTTTGTCGAAAAAACGTAGTCTAAAGAAACTCTTGTTGGTTAAGTGATAAGGTTTTCACAACTTACTAGCCGTTTAAATGACTTGTTGTTCATCGATCTTGTTTTCTCCAATGACTTAGCTTGATCCAGAGCCTGAGACAACAAGGTTTACCACATTTGTTAACTAATAACATTTAGGAAGCAACACCAAACTAAAGAACACATATTCAATAGAATGTATTGTAATCCTTTTAAGTAATTGTAGAAAAAGGGACAGAAGACAAATCGGATTTGGTATTTTACCTGAATCATAGATTCCACACGACGCCGCATCCTGGTGTGCATAAATCCCTCTGAACACTGTGATATAACAAAACTCGGTTTTCACAAGTTTATACTCGCAGGGGGAGAGAGAGAGAGAGAGATTACGTTTTTAGTATTTAGTGAATATGAAAGAAAGATTAACCTTGACGTGGTAACTAACATAAGCATGAAAAGTTGACAAATTCCAGACAGTACGATCGAGCTTTTGCCCCTCAACATGCCGAGGAAGAATGACTACGATATAGATAATCCAATGTTAGTAGTTTCTTTCAGTTTGGTACTATGATTGCAAATTGAAATAAAACAGACTACTTGTATTCTAGTGAGATCATCATACCAAAAGTTACAAAACCGGCATTAGCAGATAGTGTTTCTTTAGGAGCTCCTTCCAATTCTTGCGGCGCGGTTGGAGACCAAGAACAAGAAGGAGCAGTATTAAGCGCAGCAGCACGCCTCGCCTCTACAAATTCCTATATTATATAAGATCCATTTTATTCAGTAAATTGCAGAAATCAAAACCTGTTCCAACATTTTAACTTTTATCATTGCGTCACCTTTAAGAAAGAAGTCGCTAGAATTGTGTCGACAGAGTCTTTAAATCTCATAGGGAAAGCCACGGTGACTTTATCGGCCTGTGATGCAACGGTTAAGTGGTCTATCACTCTAAATTCTTACTAATCATATGAATCTACTTCAACGGCTATATATGAAATGTCATATAGAGTAGATATACCTGAGGCACGAGGAAAAATGTCTCGTTGGGTCTATGCATAATTGCTACAAGCCTATCCAGCTCAGGAGCCACCGTTCTTGAAGCTAGATGTTCGAAAATGATTTTTAACGGCGCACCCATCACCAGTTCTCTAATGGAAGCTAGCTTCGTTAATAACGAGTTTCTGAACGCTGCAAAACATAGATACTTTCCATGAGAGGATAAAACCAACATCCAAAACAAAAACACACCAAAATCATTTGAGGATCGTTGAACCTTCATCTGGGCGAACTTTAGAGAAATTGAGCTTCAGGGTAAGACTAAAACCATCTCTAGGAGGATCAAGGATTTGAAAGCCTGTCCCGTAAGCGGTTTTAATAGCTTCTATAGCTCCTAATGGAAGTCCATCAAAGGACATTGCTTCAGGTGGTGGGTTTGGTAACGAAACCGAAAGCAACAAGAGGTTTGGATTCTTCATTGTCACCTATTAATACTTACAACATCAGAAAACTGAACAAGATCATGAATCTCTGACAAATCCAACTCTTAAATGCTGCTAACAAAAATTTACCTGAACATGGTAACGAACATCATCGAATTCGATCCACTGATAATCTAGCTCCACTGCTTTATCAAGACTGAAAAACAATAACCAAACAGCTAAGAAATGTACACACACAAAAAAAAGGATTAAGAAAGTATTGAACTTTTCTGCCATTCTACAAAACCCAGTTCTTAGAAATGTTTCAGATTTCTTAATTGAATAATTCAATCGACCAAAACCACAATCAAGATTTCGACAATATTTAACAAAATGGGGCTAATTGCATATTAGCTCAGAGACAAACGGAGCTAAAAAATTACAAAGAAGATGAGATTAAGAACGAAATTGCTCACTTCTGAGCACGCGTCAACAGCGTCTGAAGGAGAAACCTTGAATGCGATTGCAACATCATCGATTACTTTCTCGACTTTCCAAAACACTAAATCGAATCCCAGAGAAACCCTAGAGTCTCTGAATTCTCCAACGGGATCTAATCGGAAGATGAAGAAGAAGAAGAGCCTCGTCGGAGACAGCAAAGACGACCGAGATTCTCTGTCACAACTTGAACGTTTCTTCGATAACTTTTTGGAAATTACTAATTTGTTCAATTTTAATTTTTCATCTCAGCCATGTGAAACGACACCGTTTGGTATTTTATTGTCTTTTTAAATGAATTTGGACGACCCAAATATATAAATTGGGCTTGCTATTAATGTGAATATTGAATATTATCGTACATCTATCTAAAGCCAAGCCAAGCCAAACCCAACCCAATTAATGTTATGAAGTGCGAGTTTCACATTCAAAAATATTATTCGACAGAGTATAATAAACTATTTTTTAATTTTTTATAAAAATATAGAGTCGAACTCTGGTAAAGAAAACCGCAAAAATATAATTTAACCACTTAACAAAAAATATGTCTACATAGTTGTAGTTTAAAATTAGGGGTTTTTTGTTTGCATTTTTTAACCCTTTTTTTTTATTTCTCTTCTTTGGATGGTTATTACACCTGGTTATGTTGATTGTAATGTGACGAAGATTTTTTTTAGTAAGCACGTAATAATATCCTTAAATGCTTCTATTTAGAATATGTTTCAAAATATAGTTTCAGATTCCAGATATGTGAGTATTTAATCGAATATAAAGGACAAAAATTACTGGAGCAATGTTTTGTATTATCTGACGTCTTCGTAATATTTTAATTTAATAAAAAAGCTTGGAATTGACCGTTTAATGCATGCTTTTAAAATTAAGAAACTTTAATTTGGATAAGATACTTTTTCAAATACCAAAAAAAAAAATGGCCCTTTGTAGTTTGTCCTGTAATTTTCTGTAACTTGGATACTAAAACGTGTTAAATCAGTTTATCGCTGAAAATATAAGATACAACAACAAAAAAAGTTATTTTATACTTGATCTATATGTATAAAGATATTTTCAAATTTTCAAACGAAGAGGGAAAAAGACAAATAACACATGCATGTGAAGTGTTTTTCGTATTAATATTAAGATCGTTTGAAGTAGTCTAACCAACGGTGTGTTGGGCCAGTGGTTTAAGCGCATCCGTTGATGTTGTTGTGCTCTTGGTTCGATTTCCGTTGGGAAGAGGGTAATCTTTTTTAAAGAGATTTCTAAATGCTGACTCTGGATCCGGGATGGAATTAAGGCTGAATGTCTGAACCCATCCCGGTATTCAAAAAAAAAAAAAAAGTAGTTAACTTAAACGAACTATAATGTTTTTTTTGTGGGTTAAAGTGCGAACTATAATGTTTATACGAACAATGTAGTCTATCTGTAGTTTTTTAAAGCTTTTAAAATATTCATTTCAAGCTTCTTTTTTTTACGACAAATATTTCTTTAGGTTAGATATGAAAGGTACATTTCTATATAAAAAGAAGTTATTTTATTTTGAGCTTTAAAATGTCTACTGAGCTTGATCGTGGCCCGACGGATGTGAGAGATGAAGGAGCCTCAAAACTCAAAAGCAAAAATACCTCACGTATCTATACGCACACATATATACATACGGAACTACGCATCGACATAAATTTACATAAGATATGTGTATGTATATGTATATATTATTATATATTTGCGAATTATATATAAGATAATATAATATGTATATATAGTAAAATATGAGTAACGTTGGTAAGATCGGTCGTGACATGGTCTTGACGAAAGACGAGCTGCTAGTGGGTGTATATCTTCGCTCTTGAATATTCATCTAATTGTGATTTGTGAATGTTGGTGACGACAAAAGAACCAATTGTGAACTTATGAGATTTGTTACGGTTAAAATATATTATTATTGTTGTTGTTATTATTATTATTATTATTTTTGGTTAACTCTTTTTATTATTATTATTATTATTGATTATTGATAAATATTTCCTTCTCAAGTATGCAAAGGAGTTCGGTTTCAAAAAAAAAATTATGCAAAGGAGTATACTATAAAGTGTTGTAAAAACAAGTGTACTAGAAAGTAATATCAAATATATGGATAAGGTGAGTCATTGCCACGCATGTTGTCGAGTACGTACAATTACGAAGGCCCATCATTTTTTATTTTTCTTCGAACGTCACTGAATCGACTAACACTATATATATACTTTTTTTTTTTAATTTTATAATTCAGAAATAAATTTCAGACTTATGGAGGAGTCCAGACTAATCCCCTGGAAGAAGTGCAATCCACGGATAGACCCTCTCTTCGGATATGCAAATGGACCCGAAAGCAGGAGTCTATATCTGTATGGATATCCAGGAACAATGTGTTGTAGTTTTACGCAGCAGGTGGATCGAACCTGAAACGTGTTGGCGTTTCAGGCTCGTCCTCTTACCACCTGACCACAAAGCCCTGGACTATATATACGTATTTTATTCGTATATATAAGTTATTTGTATGTATATTAATTGGATGATTCTTGTAGGACAATAAAATCCAGTGGATAAAAACTAAAGTAATGAGTTAATTTATTTAATTGATTTGCATTGCTAGTTTACTATTTTTAATCTGTTTTTTTTTTGGTTAGTTTCTGATCAAAGAAACTCACCGGTGAAAAAAAATCGTGAGAATTATTTAATTAAGAGAAAAATGCTTCAACTGATAAATTGAATGTCAAATGATGGAATTGCCGAAATTTTACAGTGTAGACTTTTAGCAAAAAAAAAAGAGTGTAGACTGTGTAGTTGCGTAATTCTGGATGAATAATAAACAATTATACACAACTAGATAGTCTGATTGATATGTGATTGATAATTTGTCTTAAGAATTGTGTTACAAAATGCAACATGTACTTATACCAAGTAAAATCAACGTCACACATGGGCTAAATGTGTGAAACAGAAACATAAATTCATATTCGTATAAAATGAAAGTGATTCGAGTGATCACATGGGCTATCTTTAATTTCAAACATTGTAATTTTGTCTCATCACATGTCGGAGAAACCACCGACTTTCTAGTTTGCCCATCACGGGATGCTCTACTCTATAATTCGCTTTATATTTTTACATGGAAAACAAACTTTTGATGGCTATAAATACAAGTAGGCCCTATTAATTCGATGTATTACATTATTTTATCCCTTTATTTGAACTGATTCTGATGAAAATTAATTTTCTATTATCAATCCAGGTTCGAACTATAGTAACGTGGGTACTGTATTTACTCTCATATTAATGATTAGTCGCACCAAATCCTTCAACAATTTTTCATTTTTGCTTAAGGATTTAATTAAATGAAAGGATAATAAAAGTGACAATATGATTATATTACGAGAATATGCATTAGATTCTACCTTCTTATTTATAAAAACGATGAATGACAAATCGTAAATAAGTTAGTTCATTAAGAGTAAGATATTTAGTCTGATACTATTATGTCGGCCTGGGCAAATTATCCGACCCGAAAGATCCGATCCGGTTTCGAACCAAAAAAACGTGTATCGGATCGGGTTCGGATTCTTCGAAAAACCCGAATGGAT
>OVAY01003068.1:0-13244 GCA_900406395.1 Kernera saxatilis | reverse complement strand
CAACTCACCATTATCACCTTCACGCCAGCTCCAAACTGCTTCCTCATCAAAAGTAACATTTTTGCTTTCAACAACCTTTCCACTCACAGGATTATACAACCTATATCTTTTAGATTGTGAGCAATATCCAAAAAATATGCATTTTTTTATTTCTCATCAAGCTTTTTCCTCTTTTGAGCATCAAAAGAATTTGATAACTCTATGTTTGCCAACTTTTGTGGTGAACAAGGTATATTTCATGAGTTTTCAGCACCAAGAACTCCACAACAAAACCACCGTTCTTGAACAAAAGAATCGTACCCTCCAAGAGATGTCAAGAGCCATGATTCATGGTAAGAATGTAAGTGTTCGTTTTTGGGCCGAAGCTGTGAACACAACCTGTCACATAATCAATAGATTATACATTCACCTAAGTATGTCTAAAACTCCGTACGAATTGTGGAAAGGTAAATGTCCTGATCTGAGTTACTTTCACACTTTTGGATGTGATTGTTATATTCTAAATGATCGTGATCAGTTTGGAAAATTCGATTCTAAAACAAATGCAGGGATGTTTTTTGGATATTCTACAAATAATGCAGCTTACAGAATATATAATCACAGAACTAAGACAATAATTGAATCAATCAATGTTGTCTTTGATGATCTGAAACGTACTAACTCTCGTATTGAAGATGATGTTAGCCTGCACGAAGATTTAACAGGAACTGTGCACGAAAATCCAAGAACACAATCTGAAATCACATAAATTAGAGCAGAAATATCAAATCCAGAAGTCATTCTTGAAGAAAATCCAGTTATACAAACAACACCTATACCTGTTTCCACAGAGACATAACAAACATAACAAGAATCTGGCTCTACTTCAAGGACAGAAACTCAAGAATCTACCTAACATCAGCTTGGTTCTCGTGAGGATGAACAGAACTCACGCCCTCATGTCCATAAAAATTACTCACCCACTGATGTGATTGGTGATGTTTATGAAGAAAGGCGTACACGTAACAAAGAGAGGGTAGATTATTTTTAAGTTGTTCATTTTGCTTTTGCTTGTTTTACATCTTTTATTGAACCCATGAATGTCAACGAAGCTCTCGATGATGAATATTGGATTCAAGCAATGCAAGAAGAGCTGGAAGAGTTCAATCGAAATGATGTTTGGTATCTCGTACCAAGACCAGCTCAAGTAAACGTAATTAGCACTAAGTGGAGATACAAGAACAAAACTGATGAACTTGGCAATATTATAAGAAACAAGGCTCGCCTCTTTGCTCAAGGATACACCCAAATAGAAGGCGTTGAATTTGAAGAAACATTTGCTCCTGTTGCTTGTCTGGAATCTATTCGTTTACTTATTAGAATATCTTGTGAGATTGGATTAAGCTTCATCAAATGGACGTTCATAGTGCTTTTCTAAATGGACACTTACAAGAGGAAGTATACGTTGAACAACCAAAAGGGCTATCCAGAACAAGCAGAAAAAGATGACTCATCCTGTTCTGATTTCTCATCTTCTCAAGCAGCATTTTGTGCCTTTTCGTTCCACCGATGTTCTTCTTAGCTTTCCTGCACCTCTTAGAAGTTATCTATGGTTGTGCACTTCCATGTATGGCTCCTCTCTATGGTTGTTATCTCTTCATCCATTGCCTTTCGCCAATCTTCTTCTTCTGCCGCCTCATTGAATGTGCTTGGATCAGACATGAAAATAACTTGTTGTACCTCATAAATTTCTTGCAAGGATCTGAATTTTTGAGGTGGAGTTGAACTTGAACCCCCTGCTTCATTGCTTGACCCATTGCCACTACTGGAATTAGGTGAATTATAGACTGAATTTGTTGGTGTATTAGCTTCAGAAGTAGCTGGGCTTTAAGTCACTTCCAGCTCATCATTGTTATCTGCAGAAACTTCCACCAACTCACCATTATCACCTTCACGCCAGCTCCAAACTGCTTCTTCATCAAAGATAACATTTCTGCTTTCAACAACCTTTCCACTCACATGATTATACAATCTATATCCTTTAGATTGTTAGCAATATCCAAGAAATATGCATTTTTTAGATTTCTCATCAAGCTTCTTCCTCTTTTGAGCATCAATAAGAGAATAGCCAACACAATTAAACACTCTGAAATTACTTACCCTAGGCTTTCTTCCACACCATGTTTCATACGGTGTTCTGTTTAGGACTATTTTTGTAGGTGAAATATTCAAAAAATACATTGCTGTCCTCACACTCTCAGTCCAGAATTGATTAGGCAAGTTCTTATGTTTCAACATGCTTCTGGCCAACTCCACCACGGTTCGGTTTTTCTTTTCTGCCACACCATTTTGCTCGGGTGTGTAAGATATAGTAAACTCTCCTCCTCTGTCAGTCTGTAACACCTTGACTTGCTGTCCACTTTGTTTCTCCACAAATGCATTGATTTTCTTAAACATTTCAAATGTTTCTCCTTTAGACTCCATGAAATACACCCATCTCATCATCCTGTAGTCATCTGTCAACATGAGAAAATACTTGCTGCTTCCAAGAGAAGCAGTTTGCATCAAACCACATAAATCAGCATGAACAATCTCAAGACATTGAGTTGCTCTTTTTGCTTTACCTATTAGAAAAAACCTGCGAGTTTGTTTCCCATATATGAAACCTTCACACAGTGGAAACACATCAAACTTTCGTAAACCAGATACCATATCCTTATGATTAAGCACCTTTAGCCCATTTTCATGTAGATGCCCATACCGTAAATGCCACAACTTCGAAACATCTGAAACTTTAGCAACCAAAGCGCTTGTTTCAACAAAAGACATCTCCAATGGATACAAGTTGTTTCTTGTTTTTCTTACCACTGCTAAGGTAAGATCTGATTTCTTATCCTTAATCACACATGTATTCCCATCGAAAAACACAGAGCAACTATTTTCAACTATCTGCCCAATACTCAACAGATTATGTGCTAGATCAGGAATGTAATAGACATCATAGATGAGTTTGAGATTACCATGACCATTTTGGACAGCCACGATTCCTCTCCCTTCCATTTGAACTTCCCTGTTATCTCCAAGTTTTATCTTCAGCATGTGTGACTCATCTATCTCTTTAAACAATGATTTGATGCCCGTGATGTGATTAGAACAACCACTGTCCAAATGTCACACAGATTTGGACGCTTCCTCAGTTCTGAAAGCCATGAACAGTCTAGGCTGCTCATCTTCTTGTTCAGGAAAGCTTGCCTGCTTTTCTTCTCTTTGTTTCTTCCAATAATCAGTCTTGCAATAATGACATTGAATATTGCTCTTGTTGGTACCTCTGTAGTAGGACTGATTTGAGCTTCTTGAGTTATCATAATAACATCTTCCTCTGCCTCTTCCAAAGTCTCCACGACCTTCAAATCTGCCTCGTCCTCTACCAGCTCCAAAAACACTACCGTTTTTCTGTCCGAAATACTCTCCCTTCACCTGGAAAGCTTTCTCCTCAGACTTTTCATGCTTCTTACCAAGACGATCTTCATGAGACAACAACGAGCTCATCATTAGCCTCCATAATCACATGAACAATATACACAAACATTGGAGTTAAGGTCCTAAGAACTTTACTCACAACAGTTTCATTTGACAGAGAGTCACCATAAGATCTCATTTGACTGACAATGATAGACACTCTCGCCAAATACTCTTGTATAGTTTCTTTTTCTTTCATTGAAATTGTTTCGAAACTATGATGCAGAGTTTGTAGCTTAACGGTGATTACCTTCTGATCTCCCAGGTACTCACGCTTCAAAATTTCCCACGCTTCATGAGATGTATTCACGACAACGATCTATGACAAGATGTCCTCATCCAAGGCTGATTGAATGAGAAACAACGCATTTGCATCCTTCTTGCGACTCTCCCGTAACTGCTGATCAGGTGCCGCTGGATTTGTGTCGGCAAATCCGTTCTCCACCAAATCTCAAACCTCTTGAGACCTGAACATCGTCTTCATCTTAAGACTCCAAATGTGATATTTTTCACCCTAAACAGCGGAACTAAAGCTTGTTGGTTTGCTCCATTGCCTGCCATGGCTTACTCTTTTTGATAGGATGAAAGGATCCGAGACCTTTGCTCTGATACCACAATGTTGGAACAGAGACACATGAACAGAGACAGAAATCAAAGAACAGAGTTACACAAAAAGGTAAAAAACTTTTTCTCTGAATATTACTCTTTTATTCTTTGATGAATAAAACTGAAAGACACTACATCAATTTATAAGAAACAAAACGTAACGGTACTCATTAACTCACTATCCATTAGTCTTCCAATTAACTAGATAATAAATCTAATTGACTAACTCTTCTAAAACTGACATGCGTTACTCACTCAACAACCTCTTCTAGCTGGTGCCTAAACGAGCTGGTGGAGATTGTGAGATGCAAGGATGAGTCGGGTCAACTTGTGATATCCATTTTCTACCATTTGGATCCTTGTCATGTTAGACATCAGATCGGAGACTTTGGAAAAGTCTTTGACAAGACTTGTCGGAACAAAACAGAGGAAGTGAAACATCAATGGAAGCAAGCGTTGACCGATGTAGCTAACCTTATCGGATTTCATTCTCAAACTTGGAACGACTTTATTGAACCATATAATATTTTTCGTTTTTGTTTCTTGAATACTAGATTAGGACATGCGTGATACGCGAATTTTTAGTAATAATTGTATTTATATATAATTAGAAAAAATAAGTAAATACCCGTCATATTTTTAATAATATCTAGATTAGGATCCGCGTGATACGCGAGTTTTTAATATTAATTGTATTTATACATAATTTAAAAAAAAAAAATAGATGTCACATTTTTAATAATAATTGTATTTACATATAATTAAAAAAAAAAGTAAATATCCGTTGCTGGTAATCGGTTGAACTTAATGAATATGAACTTTTTGATCTAATTGATTTAGAGTTAAATAGATTTGATTGACTTTTTGAACTCTCAGCTCATTTTTTTTCTTATTTTGAATTTGATATCAATAAGTAAGAAAATAAAAAGATGGAAACACACAATTCAATTTTGTAAACTCTATTATTTATTAATCATTTTTTTTTAATTTTACTTTTTTCTTTTTATCCAAGAGTACTTAATTCAATTGTGTGCTACCATCTTTTTATTTTCTTATCTATTGATATCAAATCCAAAACAAGAAAAAAAATGAGATGAGAGTTCAAAAAGTTGATGAAAGTTATTTAACTCTAAATCAGTTAGATCGAAATGTTCATATTCATTAAGTTCAACCGGTTAACAACAACGAATTTTTACTTGTTTTTTTAAATATATATAAATGCAACTATTATTAAAAAACTGCATGACAGGTATTTACTTATTTTTTAATTATATAAAAATATAATTATTATTAAAAACCCGCGTGATCTAGTGATATTAATTACTAAACATTAGTTTTTATAATAGTCGCCTCCCACAATGTAAATAGTTGGATCCAAGTATAATAGACATAAATATATGGGAAAGAGATGAAAAATCTCAATGCATTCTTTTACTTTTCCGCACCGCCAGGTATTTTGTAAACTGAAACATCAAAACAAATATGAATTAAAAAAAATAACAATTGTGAAACTTGAAATGTAGATCTAATGATACTTACTTCCACAGTAAGAACCAGGGGCTAAGAGGTTGCCACATTCCCGAGAGAGCCTGGGAAGCCTATTTAAGTCATAATATTGCGCAAAAACTTTATTGACACTTTGGCAAAGGCAATACATCTTGTCATTCTGTAAATTTTTGCAGCATGATTGTGATGGAGGTGCCCATGGATAACGTAGAATAAGAGAGTGACCACAATATGTTATATCATCAAAAGCTTTGTCTTTGCTACATGTAGGACTAGGTTGGGATGACGGTGGTTTCATCACCAATAATGTAAACATTAACATAAAGATGATAGTATAAGTTCTCAGCATTTTTTTTGTAAAAAATAAAATTTTCTTATATGTTTTGGTCATTGGAATCTTCGTACATATACATATTATGGTATATATAAGCATACAGCTAATAACCATGTTTAGGTAGATGAAATCTCGCAATTATGATGAGAAAAAAAAAGTAAAACACAATATCTTTAATAAGGTCATTATTAATTACTCATTAACTATGTAAAAAATGTTTGTCAATATTTTAACTTTTAACATAAATTTGTAAAAGTAAAATAAGTAATAATTTTAGCCATAGTTACCATATTAATTACTTTGTTTTCTTTTTTGCTAATATATAATCCCACACAGGAAGTTATAAGGAACATATACATGCGGATCTAGAAAATATTATTTAATTATTTTAAAATATATAATCATCACTAAATATATATATATATATATATATATTAAATTAACTATTAGAGTTTAGCATACTATTTTTAATTTATTAATGGTTAATATATTACAAACAAAAAAATTCAACCCACCCTATAAAAATGTTATTGATTTTTTTGTTTGGAGAAAAAGATCTGAAACAACATTAAAATAAAAAAGTTTAGATATTGCAAAAAAAGATAATAAATATACTTATATTTCACTGTTATCATATACAAACTTTGAATAGATTGTTAAAAAAAAAAATACAAACTTTGAATAGAAGAAAGGGGAAATTAATGAATTCAAATCAATGACATGAATAAACAGCAGTAACGAAGAAACATACTTTTTTTTTTACTTAGTTTAGGACACAAGTAAAAGAAGGAAAACATTTTTTTTTTTAGTATCACTGTTTTCATATAAATTTTTTTTTTTTACTGTTATCATGTTGTTGTCAAAACAATTGTCCCGTTCTAACCTTTCGTGCGGTTAGTTCCTTTAACAACCATTATAAGTTTACTGCACTATGACTGCTGACAGTTCTTATTGCTGAAAGTGGACGTGAAGGTAGTAATCCATATTCGATATAGATTCTCCGACATGCCACTAACGGTTTTAGCGATGAAAACATCTTAAAAAATGGAGGTTCAAGCATTTTGTATAGAGGAGAAAATCCTCACGGCACTATGACTGCTGTCAAGAAGATGGACTCCAAAGCCATTGATGAGAGAGGGATAAATGAGTTCAAGACCGAGATTGATGTACTTATATACCAATCTTAGGCACAATAATTTGGCTTCGCTTCTTGGCTACTGTCGAGATAGTGATGAAATTTTTCTTGTGTATGAGTACATACCTCATGTTACTTTGGCACATCATCTGTTTGAGTGGAGAAAATTTGGTTATGTTCCTCTAACATCGAAACAGGGGTTAACCATAGCCATGGTTGTAGGTTGAGGGATTTAAATATCTTCATAGTTTGGCTAGGAAGTTTCATCCATAGAGATTTAAAGATTTCAAACATACTTCTAGAAGATAGAATGAGGGCGAAATTTTCTGATTTCGGGTTGATAAAGATACTATCGGATAGAAACAAAATGGATGGGAACATTTCGTTATAAAGCTCCAGAATATACTAGTAAGTTAGATCCTTTATCTATTTTTTATGTAATTTAGAATTGTTTGTGCTAAAAGTTTTGATATTTGATGGTTATGTAGATACCGGGAGAGTAACCAAGAGAGTGGATATTTATGCATTTGGTGTGATTATACTTGAGATGATCATGAGGAGAAAAAAAAAATTGATAATACATTAGGAGAAAAAAAAATCAAATTTGGCGATGTGGTTACGTCCCAAATTAAGAAATGAGAAGTTCTGGGAGACATTAGACGAACAATTGTTACGAATGATGAAGAAAAAATGATGAGCATTGAAAAAATTGCAATGTTGGCAGAAAATTACATATCTCGAGAGCCTGAAAAAAGACCAACTATGGGTCAAACAATGATGAGCGTTGAGAAAATTGGATGAATAAAAAATTATATAGTTTTATTTCACAAATACTCAATGTGAAAAATATTTGTAGATGACTAAAAATAAAATAAAAAATCTTTTCACATATTTTTTTTTCTTTTATTTTGCTTACGATTTTCCTTTTTTTTGCTTATGTTTTTCTTTTTTCTTGCTTATGTTTTTTTTTTGTTTTGCTTTTTTTTCTCTACTTTTTCTTTTTCTGATTTTAGACCAACTAAAAGATATTTAGAGTTATAGACATAAATGAATTGTTATTAAATAAATTATGAAACTTATTTGATATTTTTCGAAGATATTTTACGAAACTATATTGATTTTATAAAGTTAATATTATTAAAATTTTGAATATAAATATGTATGAGAGAGCATAAATTCTTTTATGAAAAATAACAGAAACAAAAAATGTTTTTTTTTATCATATGATGAGTGATGTTAATGATGGTGTGATGATAAAAATAACAGAAACAAGTCGAATTCTTTTTTTTTTTTGCCATAAACAAGTGGAATTCTTGGCAGGATATTAGTTATTCTTTTCATATTCATTTTCATGGAAGTCGACCATGCCTCATATGTAAGGAACAACGATTGAAAAAATAACGACGTTTCTGAAATTTGAAACTATATTTCTTTAACATATGTAAAATGCTCGCAACTTTGTGCAAATAACAAACTTGAACTCTGTTTTGGTCAGTACGATTAAAACGATTCTCTTCATCGTTTTCTTTTTCTTACTGGTCGATTACCACAGAGAAACTGCACTACAAATCTTATAAGGTCGAATTTAGCTAGAACAATTCAAACATGGGTTTCGTTTTGGTTGTCACAATTTCTAAGCAAATATAAGAACTAAAATTAAACAAGCAAATAAGTGAACAAGAGCAATTAAAAATGTAAGGAAATCAATTAAACGAAACGTTGGGCAGCAGGGAATTCGCAGGGGGTTATGGATCATTCGGGAGATCTAAAGACAAGATAATTCGGTTAGACAAAGTTCTTAAACTCGAAACACTTAGGTAAAATAAATTTGATTTTAGCAAACTAATTATCTAGGTTTAAACAATTTAATTACTCAGCTTTTACAGGTAATCACGATACAAAACAAGCATTAAAGATGCACTTTTAGTGGGTAGATTAATCCTTAGATCAGTTCTTAGTTCATGACTTTAATCGCATGTATTAAATAAAAGTAAAGATGAAGATGTTTCTAACTATTTTAGATCTGAACCCCGAATTAGTTAATCCATAAAATCTCCTTTGAAAAACCCTTAAACCCAACTAGAAAACAACTCAGACATGGAAACAAAAACACAAAAAGGGCTGGAAGGTACTGCATAATTATTAAGTAAAGAAAAAGGATTCAGAATATACTTCACAACTGTTGAAGAAATCGCCTCCCTAAAAGCATAAAACGAAAAACTCTAAAGCATCAAAGGAACTCGGTGGCTATGGAGGCTATGAGAGACTGGTGGTTGCTTGAAGACAGGAGGCGTGGCTGCTGCTTGAAGTTCGTCCCCTAGAAAAGCTCATAAACTCCTATTTATAAGTGTTGAGGATGAAGAGTTAGGGTTAGACTTTTTCCTTTTCGAAAAATAAAATATCGGGCTTTAGTTTGGCCCAATGATCTCCTTGATGTCTTGTCATGTGAATGGGTTTGAATGATGTGAATAATGATGAAGACTCATATGGACGCGCCTAAGTGTTGGCTTTAAGTTATGTCAATCCTGCGCATACTTCATTCGCGAGACTGCTGGACCATTATTCAGTATTTCGGGGATAACTTTTGATTGAACCGATGGATTGCGTTCAAACCACTTGGAGATAAAAGCTATCTCTCATGGATTTCGTGGGTCTAAATTTCATCCAATTTGACTGATGGAAAGTTTTCGATCGGATATTAAAGTTCAGTCTGACATAAACTGTCTAATGAGCTGTTTTTGTTCATTTTGAATGTTTTTTGCCCAAAATACCTGTAATGACTCTATAAACTATGCATAGTAAAAAACGTCTTAAAAGCTCTTAAAACACGATAAATACTTATTAAAAATATATTAAAATAGTAGTTAAAAAAGGTAAAAATATGAGGTTATCAGGTCTTTCTAAAAAAAATGGTGGCTGCTACCTAAAAATAGTTTAAAACAAGTAATTTTTGTCCTAGGTCTTGGTGGAATCTTTTTTAGATTTTTCTTTTCAGAATAAGAATATATGGGCTTTTCTATTTTGAAAAATGAAACTTTGGGCCTCCTTTCGGGCTGAGCTACTACAAGAAAACTGTTGATTTCCGACCAAAATTTTCGTTGAAAGTT
The DNA here is from genome assembly GCA_900406395.1 of Kernera saxatilis. Taxonomy (NCBI): domain Eukaryota; kingdom Viridiplantae; phylum Streptophyta; class Magnoliopsida; order Brassicales; family Brassicaceae; genus Kernera; species Kernera saxatilis. Next base: position 3,058 of record OVAY01003068.1, on the reverse strand, counting down.
GGTTGAAAATGCTTGTTTCTAACCGATTTCCGATCACTAAAAAAGGTTGAAAATTACTTGGAAAGTTTGGTGTGAAATCGGTTGATATTTTTCGACCGATTTCCAACAAATTTTATATATTTGTTCAAAAAAAAATTAAATATAAATAAAATTAAAATATTATATATAAAAATCCTAAACTATTTGATGCATATAAATTGAAATACAATTAAAAGTAATACTATTAACATATCCAAATCCTACATAAATTCTAAATCATGCTTAACATCATGTAATGCTTGAAGAGAACCATCCATTGTAACTTCAATATCGTTCTCTTCATCAAGCATCTGAAGAATTCGTAAACGTCCACCATCATCGAGAAGACCAATCTCAATATGAACCTCTAACCTTCCAGACCTTGTAAAGAGAACTCAAAAACATCATTATCTATGTCTGCTAAACTTAGAGCCAAAATTCATATAACCAAACACGTAAGCTTGAGATGGCATCTTATCAAAGTAAACATAAACTCTACTTTAGATATATAACAGATTATAAATGAAACAACACTAGTAATTTGCACAAAGATACAGAGACCTTAGAAGAGCTTCGTCACGCATAACATTTCGATTTGTTATCCCAATAAGTAAAACTTTTGCAAGGCCTCCATACCATCTATCTGGATAAATAACAAGTCTTAGTCATATCAAAAAGTAAGTAAAGCAGAAACACCATTTGCCAAACAAAATAGATAATCAATCACGCCTAAAACATACAGATCTAGAAAATGTAGACAAAGTCGATGAATAAACCGTGGAATAAGTGCTTCTTCAGCTACGACCAGGGAGTTGAATCAATCACATAGATGATAGAGATGACTTCTTTCTAGAGAGACAAAGAGACTTGTATAGCTACGCGTGAGGGAGAGAGAGATTTGAGAAAGGAGATGGACGAAAAATAATCGAAGGAGAAGAGGAGAAGAAGAAGAAAAAAAATCAAAAGAGAATAGGAGAAGAAGAACTTATTCGTCAAAATTCGAGAAATGGTTTTGGGGATTTAGGTTAAATGTTTAAAGTGGTTGGAAATTCGTTGGAAAATATTATATTTGTTGGAAATTAGTTGGAATTTTTTTTGGTTTTTCCGACGATAATTATTTGGTTGGAATATAGTTGGAAATTACCGAACGATTTCCAACCGTTTTTATTGGTTGAAAATTTCCGACCATTTTCTGACCGATTTAAATTTTGGTTGGAAATTGATTGGAAAGCTGATGTTATATTTCCAACGAAATTATTAACCGGAAATTTGGTCGGAAATCAACCTGTTTTCTTGTAATTAATTAATTAATTATATATATAATCCAATTGGCTCAATCCATGGACGTGGCCATAAGGAGCCTCCTAACCGTGGCTTGAAGTAGTGGAACTCGTGGTGCATTGATCTTCATCAGATCTTCATGTTGCGCATGCTTCATTCGCGAGCTAGACAAATTGTATTTAGTAAATTGAGAATAAATTTTGATTGATACGTTGGATTTTTTTCAAGCTATTTGGAGATGAAAACTAACTCATGAGGCTTTTTCGTATTCAAAATTCGTTCAATTTAGTGATCGTAATATCTTCATCGGGTGTCATACTTCTGACGAACATAAGCTATCTAATTGCTCGTTTTACAGCACTTCGTGTTCCTTTTATCCAAAAGACCTCCAAAGACTTTTAAGACCACAAATAGTAAAAAAACATTTTAAAAGTACTAGAAACACGTTAAAAACTTCTTAGAAACCTATTAAAACAATAGTAAAAATGGGTAAAAATACAATGTTATCAACTAACGACAATAACAACGACTAACCGTTATTTGTTTTGATGTCGTTGCGATCAGCGACCAAACCTAACACCCAAAAGGAGCTACAACGAATGAAATATTAGGTCGCTATTTATTTTAGCGACCAAAACCCAGCAACAACGATCAATAACAACAACTCCAAAACAAAACACCACATGTCACTGATCGTCGTCGCCAATGACTGTCGACGAACAAAACATGTCCGCCACTTTATTTAATATGGGTCATTTACACATGTGATGTGTGTCATGTTTTAATATAAAATAACACAACAATATGATTGCAAGCGCACAACAAATCAGTTGAAGTACTTAAGGTATCGATCCCACAAAGACTAGAAAGTTACGCTACAAATTTTATGAGAAAAGAATAAAGTTAAGACAAATTATGTGATGTTTTGTGTGTTGGGTGTTGAGATGGACGAAAATAGAAATCAAAACAGAATAAAAATGATGCAAATATCAATAAACAAAGTGTTGGGCTGCAGGGAATTCTCAAGGTATCATGGATCGTTTTATGCAAGGAAATCAAACAAGGGAATTTCAATTATTTTTGTTCTTGAACTCGAATCACTAAGGTGTTATTGATCTTCTCCCGCAGCACCAATTAGTTATGTTTAACAACCAAATTACTCAACTCTCGAATGCAATTATGAATTAAACAAACAATAATATTAAGTTCAATAAGTTCACAAGATTCTACAACTCAACTTTTCAAGGTTATAACACCTTGTTCATGTAGATTACTTCAGTAATTTAGATGCACTTTCGGTGGGTAAATTAACCTAGATTCAATTGCTAGTTAGTTACTCCAGCAATATGCAATAAGATTAAATCTAGTACGGAGAACTATAACAAATAAACCCAAACCTAACTATCTAGTTTAACAATACATGAAAACCCCTTAAACCCAACGAATGAATCATTCACACATGATCAAACATACCAAACCAGAGATGTAAAGGATTGCATAATTATATCTAAATGAAGAGTAGAGTTTAGAGATCTTCTCTGTGATACAAATTTGATGGATATCCTCTCCCTTAAATAACGAAAGCAATAAAAAAGATATTAAAAGTGTTTAATGGCTTTGAGAGATGTGTGAAAATTGTGATGGAGGCGTCGTGTGTTCACTCTGTCTAAACTCGTGTTGTGTGTACCCCAAAAAGAAATCAGTTTTGATCATAAGTTTCTACCTATGTAAAATTATAGTTAACTAAATAAATAAATAT
>OVAY01003067.1:0-13276 GCA_900406395.1 Kernera saxatilis | reverse complement strand
AAAAATATTAAAACATTTTATTTTATAAAAACTTAAAAATAAATAAATAAATAAATTATTAAAAGGTCTAAAAAAATTTTTTTGCCCCGGAGCCTCCAAAATTCTTGAGCCGGCCCTGTGTGGATGTTCCTCGTTTTGCATTCATTACATGGTTTGCGGTTAAAGTCTTTCTTTCCATTAACTCTAGTATAATGATTAGCCAATTGGGGCTGCATCCAACCGTGATTACTATGTGGAGAGATGGACAAAATCCGAGACCACATGTTCTTTGCATGTCCTTACTCTTTCATTGTTTGGATGGACGTAGTTGGTGATTTGTTTGGTGTCCTAGGCGACTCGGACTAGGTGGACAATATGAATCGCCTTAATAGATACTATTTTGATAGAGATTCTTTCCTTCTGCTCCGTTTGGTTTTCCAAACGACGATTTACTATGTCTGGAACGAGCGGAAGCACAAGCACATTAGCCGACCAACGTCCTCGCATCTCACCGGAATCATTGAGAAATATGTACGTAGTCGGGTTTTTTCTTTTCGTGCTAGGGACTTTCTTCGATATGAATCATTTCTCCAACCGGTTCTACGAGAGGAGTTTTCGGTAAGGCTTGTTCTATTATTCACACAGAGTTTGGATTCAAATTTTGGTTTCTTTTTCATTGTAAATAATGATTTTTTTTTCTGTTGATGTAATAAATTTAACATTTCAAAAAAAAAAAAAAAAATGTATGTCCCATTAAGTATGAAATTAATCTATACACTTTATTCTTTCATCTCTAAGTTTAAGGTGATTTTTGTTCTTATTTTCGTTGTTTCTTAAAAACGTGGGCTTTCTGATTTTTGACATATTTTGTTATAGGGAAAATCCTATAAAAATATATTCAAGAATTTATTAAATTCTGTTTTTAGTTCGTAAAATTCTTAAAAGAATTGTTATAATATTATTATTAAATACTATGGCACTATAAATTTTATTTATAAGAAGTATTTTATATAAATTTTTGTTTTATTTTTATATAATTTTATTAAGAATTATTTTAATATATATTATATATAACCCCACTAAAATATATTTGTGAGTTCACAGCAAATAGCGATGGCAGAGTAAAGTAGCCTCTGCTTCAGAAGTAGTTAAAAGCCCAGTTGTTTTCTTATCAGTGAGAGAGAAACCAACTAGTGTTTTGGGTTGTAGAAAAATGTGTTCTTTTTGAGAAACCTTCTTTATTTTCGTTTTATTTATTTATTTTTTTTTTTAATTGTATAACCTCGATGAAAAATTCTCAATGGAAATGCTTATGAATCTCTCTGTATTTTTTTGTTGATAAATCTCTCTGTATTCAATATTCATACACAGAAACCAAACAACACTGTTATAATTTGTAAGAGAGATCTGTCATCCAATGGAACATTATTCTAAAAGGACAGCATTTTTTTTCCCAAGTATATTTCATATATTATAAGATAGAAACATACATAACATAACATTCAGGCATGATGATGATTATTATTATCATCACCCAGTATTATTCTAAACAGTACTAACGAGGAATAGAGACCCACTTTAGCTAGTAATTAACCACTCATAATCAGCGAAACTTGTCACTAATTAATCATGATTAATTAACAAACATCCTTAACATTTTGGGAGAGGAATCTTGCAACTGTTGGAGACTTTCTTGGCGTTTGGAGAGCCAACGTATGAGCGGAGGTTAGGGTTCCTCAAGTACCCACAAAGGCATGGCTTCTGCTGTCTCAGCTTCGCGCAGCACGCCGCCGTCGGCGGCGAAGATGACATAATCGCCGCCGCACATGGAGCCAGCTCCGTTGGCGAACACGTCACTCCTTCCGCCACGGGGATTTTAGCCACCGTCACCAGGAGAAGCGCTGCCGCGATAGCGAAAACGGAAACCATCATCAACTTCACCATTTTTTCTTCTTCTTTTGTTGTGACTGTGTGTGTGTGTTTGTGTTTTTTGTGGTTGTTCTATCTATATATCTATGTCGAGTCCCCTTTTATTTATAGAGAAGGAAAGTGTGATAAAGCTTTCTCTTTTTCTCCTCTCCTTTTCTTAAATTTCTTTTTTTTAAATCCAATGTGTTTACTAACATAAAATATAGAGCATTAATTATTTCTTTTGGTTTATACATTTTTGTTCACTTCATTGTAATTAATTGTTATGGTTCATAGTTGAATCAATTCCGTGCACTTATTGAAACATGAGAAAAACAAATGTTGGAGTACTATTTACAATTCCTGTAACTCATCTGACATCAGACATCTTGTTTCGATATTTGTTCTCTTTAAAACCATTTTGTTTCATTCAACAATATTGATGTGAGTTTTAATTACTAAAAGATATCTATGCATATTACAATTATGGCTTATATTCTGAGAAAGAATTTGCAAAATATGAGTTTCTGTATTAAGGTTCTTAGCTCTCTCAGTGAATTTTGTCTTATCCCATTCTATATTAACACTGGTTTGTGAAGCATATACTGACTGTACAAATTTTGCTAAAATATGTATTAATAAAATTACAAGAAAATCAATCCATATAGGCATATAGCATCAACGAAAATCAATCGATATAGACAAATTCGTTCCTCGCAAATGAGTTGTTTTTTTTAGTGTCCTTTTCACAACAAAAGTCGTTTAAATTTTTTTTTGTTGTTGTTGAATTTTTCATTAGGTTTGAGGTTAAATTATATATTTAATACCAAAATATACATTGAAAATCTAAAACGACATTTAGTTTAGAATACAAAACCAATTCTTAAACGAAAATTATTTTGAAATGGAGAGTGTATTTTTACATGTATTATCCCAAAAAGTTGAAAATCAAGGGACCAAAATAATATTTAATTTTTAGAAGAAAATATTAATGATTTTGACCATTTAATTGCTTTCGATGGTGTTACTCATTCTTCTTCTTTCACCATATATTTGCATTGTCCTTTGATACTGATACCACCGCTTTTGATTACATACACACACTTGCACTGCAATTTATGGTTCACGTATTAAATGCTTTTTAATTTTTATAAAATCATTGATGATTGGAAAAATCGGCCAAAATACGAGGCGAGCATAGTTGAGAGAAAATCACTGATTTGACGGCTGTTTGATATTAAGCCAGATGATTTAACTTTCGCATTTTAAAATAAGTTTAAGCCATTATCAGTTGTTATTAGGTTAGTCGAAGAAACCAATTTCACCAAAACGAAAAAAATTGATCTACCGAAATCAAAAAAGAAAAAAAAAATTGATATACGGTTTTTATTTTTCTTGGTCTATAGTGTAGTAAGTTTACTTTTCTGCCGTAAGCAATTCACTATCCATAACTTATGGACAAAGGATACATGTTTATTAATTTGGATGTCGGTATGATTTATTTATTTTTTAAATGAAGTTAATAATATGCGCTTCGAAAATGTACATGACTGTTTAAATGTTCTCTGATTATTTTTGTTTAAATGTTTGTTGTTGGTAGTTTCCGGTTGTATTCTAAATTACTAAAATTCATACACTATTTTTGGTGTACATATACATGTTTACTTATAATATAATGAGCATTAACTCTTCAAAACCACATTTTCTGTGAAAAGTCAAAAATATTGGTTAATGTTGTAAGTTGTACGTACACTACTGACTAAAGTATTCTTTAGTGCCATCTCTTCTCCCTCACACAGACAACCATTACAATATTTTATAATCTCTTGGAAAAATTTGATAAAATGGCACTAAGCTTACGTACCCACTTTGTATGATTTCTTGCACTCTAATCATATATGTACCTAGAAATGGGTCCAAATACATTGTGATGATTAAGCACTAAGATCATCACTCCTGGTAAGTGGTGAGTAGTGTGAGAATTATCAGTCGTTATTATTGCTTGCCGTTTTATTTGAGATTATATTTACCCGATCGAAGCTCTATTGCTATTTTCTATGTTTTCGTGTTCTCTTCCTTTTTCGACGTTCTGGTGTTCAAATTATTAATTGGACGGACCTTGCCTTTAATCACACACTATATACAAGGTCCATTGAAGATTCTCACACCTCACCATGACACCTCCGAATTTTTCATTTAAAAATGTCTCAAAAGTCAAAATGATTCACTTTTCCCAATATATTTTGACTATTTAAAAATTTCACTAATAATTGTTTATAATGATATCTGAATTATCACAAAACCTAGGTATACCAAAGCAAAGCATATTCCATTTTCAGATAGATTGGCTTGTATTAATTAGGACATAAATTATCAGAAATATAAAATCAAAATAACCAATTCTTTTTTTTTTGTCAACAATCAAAATAACCAATTCATGAAATAAAAATTTAACCAGCACAAAATGACCCCCGCATGGTCTTAACATATTTTGTTGTCAATATAATGATGAACAAAAAACCAAGAAAAACAAATATAATGATGAATACGGAATCATTGGTTATAAGAAAAAGAAAATCAAAGGGCCAAACGGATAAAGCATGTAGATAACAACTTTTGTGGCTGAAAGAATTTAGCACTAATAATAAATAAATAATATCTCAAAATAAATGAGCAATTTTTAAAACAAAAGGATTTATATAGGAGTATAAAATTTTGCACCTTAAATGCATATGAGCACTATTGAGAGTATTGGGCCTATTAGCACAACCGTATAAGGCCACGAGAAATTAAGAATTAAGGGAAACAATGTCATCCATCAAATGGGAGCAATACTACAGCTCCATAAATTTTTTTTTTTTTTTTTTTTTTTTTTTGTATTTTTTGATAAAGTAATGCGTTTGTATAATAGTCCGTAAAGTCATGTGTTCAAGTTTCCATGTTGCGATTTATTCTCATACAAAATTTTAGCCAAAACTAAGAACTAAAAAACTTAATTCCATATTTTGGTTAGATGCCAAACACGAAGTTTATCACTGGTCATTTATTTAATTAGGTTACTTAATTTGGTCACCTATCTAATCAACTCTAATTTTTATCTTACTGTTTTCTCCGTGGCTCTCTATAGTACTATCTAAAAAAAATTTCCATTTACATGTGATTATTGTTACTTTCTTGAGTGAATTCTCTGTTCTGTTATCTTCCTATTTTTATACAAATAACTGAAGAAGAAAAAGGCACAACATCACAACTTTATTCCTTGCTGTTAAAAAAAAAAAGAACTTTATTCCTCACCAAGTAATATATACATAATACATCTTTCATCCATCACAACAACATCTTTAAACTCTAAATTATCGAAATAATATAGAGTTTAATCGTGAGATTTTTTCATCAACTCATCATTAAGAAGTCAACTCCAGCGTTTTTGCGTCCGCGTTTTAGGACAATCAAGTCGCAGATCGCAGAAAAAGGCATGAGGAGAAAGTTTGAGAATTTCAAGAAAGTCAAATAAAAATTTTGTATAATCACCGTGTTCGTTTTGAGCAGTTATGAGCTTTGCAATTCACGTCATCGGAATCAATATCCGAAAACGAAGAATAATCGGCGGCTAAAACCCTCCTGCTAAAGCTTCTGCCGCAGCCGCCGCAACCGCTTAATCGTCGTCTGGCGTTTAGGATGGCTCGCCATCCGATTGTACAAGGCTGTTTGATACAGCACCAGAGAACGCAGAGAGGACAATAGACGCATAAGCAGCAAACGTTAAACGCGACCTCGGACGGAGCCGTTAGAACTGCGTTTGCGTTTGCGGTTGCGATTTGAGACCTTGCTCGATTTTCTTCTTCCATTCCTCTTTGGAGTAGAGTTTTGCGGTCGTTCATCGCGTTCTTGAAGAAAAGCTCAAAGATTCTTGATGGTTTTAAATGTTGATGAATGATTTCTCAAAGAAGACATTTTTCATTTTTATATTTGTTTTCTGATTTTAATACTTATTTATTATTTGTAATTTTAATACTTTCTTCTGTCGCTTTACAAACTATATAAAATTGAAGACGGTTTTACGTGGAAATACTGCCGAATTAGCTGACATAAAACAATAGATATATATCTTATTAATCTCCATTTAAGACCTGTCGCTATTATCCCAATATTTTGATATACCTTTTTGAATCATTCAAAGCCACTCGAATATATAAAAATAAAATAAAAATTATATATATATATATATACAAACTAGAATCTACAAAACCGTGGCCACAAAGAAACCTGAACACTTTTTAAACAAAAAATAAAACTCTTTTACTGTAAAGTGAAAAACAGTGTGCACTAACTTTCAAGTTAGATAAATTTCTTTATTTTCCGTAATTTCTATATCAACTTGGTAATTTGAAATGGAATATATACTTATCCAACACCCTTTACCAAAGATAAGAATTTTATAACAATATGGGTAACTCGTTTAGCAAAAAAAAAAAAAAAACAATATGGGTGACTCCGTTGGAATTTTCATTTAGCCAATTAAGTTCAGAACTATGAGGCAAAAACTTGAAATTTTGTTGTTATTATATTTTGAAGGCAAAAACTATACTAAATTTAGAATTTTGAGTCAGGTAGGTGAATTCAATAATGGCCTGAGTGTCATATTTTGTCAAAGCTAAGATATGATAATATACCATAATCTTTAATTAACTAAACCTCTCAAGAAGCCAAGAGGCATATGGACAACACAAAAAAGTCATCAGCATCATGAGTCCTAGGACCGGACGATTAAGATCGCCATTGGTTCCAAGTGCTAACTCCGATAATCTTTCTAATTCGTTTGTTCTTTCTGTTAAAGTTTTATTTTCAACTCCCTGTTGCTTGAGTAAATAATTTTTTTTTTTATCAATAAATTTAATATATAGTTTAAAAAAGTTTGTTCAAAAAATAAAAACAATAGAAAAGGATAGCGAAAATTGAAAGGTTGAGGGAGATGGTTAAGCATCCTTTTAAAATGATTAAACACATAGAGATATCTTTGAATGATTCGGAGCTTGCCACACATTTGTACAACCACATCTTTCCACACATTCAATCATTTGTTCAATATATACTCGAAACGTGTCAAAAAGACATGTATAGATATTCTATGTCACGTAAATATGTAAGGATCACACTATTTATAAAGTTGTTTCTCTCTTTCGATCTTTCCCGTGTGCTGATTTGTGCATTGTAATTTCATTTTTTTTATAAATCAGTTATAATGAAGCGCTCATCACACTCCCATCACATATTCATGAAACTGAAATCCCCAAAATTGAAGATGTTATGATTCTTGAAAAAAGAAGAGGAAGAGGCTGTGAAGATTCTCTTTGACTTGTTCCTCTTCTATGGTATCGCTCTTTCTAGTACGTAACTGATCAAGGATCATCCATCCTAATGAATCACGTGATATGGTTTCATTTGAGATTCATATCCAAATTCAGTTTTTTTTTTCCTCGTCCAATCAAAACCCGTTAAATTCAATTTACTTGTAGGATGTACAAATAGGCTGTCTGTTTATCAGTAATTTTCATCATTTCATGTTAGTTTTGTGGTATCTATTTTTAACCGAGGTTAGAGATAAAGCGTACCTTTGACCATTAGTACTTTTTGGATTAATTAAGATCTGATATAATTATATTTGATTAATTAGTCAAGATTTTGGTTTGAGATTTTCCAAATTATCTTAGTTCTAAAAAAGTGATGTCTAAATATTAATTGAGTAGAATTTTTTGGTAGCAAGAGGGGCAATGGAGCAATTGATCCTTCTTAAATAGTACATGCATGGTAAGATTGCACATGGAAACTAGAGCTAGAATATGAATTTTTTTTTTTTTTTTGGGTAAAAAGAATATGAATATTTATGGTTCGTAAACACAATTATTGGGTTGAGTTTCTTCTAATAGGGTTTGTTGGGTAAATAAATTACATTAATGTTGTACCCCTCGGTCCATGTGTCGTGCGTGTTTGTATGTGCACAGATGAAGAAATAGTCAATAATTTGGCATATCTTTCGTTTATCTTTCGGCTATAAACTTCATTCCTTTTAAGTGGGGCTGTGTAGTCTCAAGCTTTTCCTATTTATACACACCAACTCTCAGTTCTTCACCCTTCTCTCTAAATATACTCTCTACTCTCACAAATATATATATATATATATATATATATACACAATAAATATATGTATGTACTTTTACTTTATATAAATGCTCTCAGCCTCTTCCTACTTTGCAAAATAACCTGACCCCTTAATTATGCCTAGTCTTTGTTGTCTATGTTGGCAACACACACACACACACATAACTTTATATATATTTTGGAGGGTTATAATGTGGTTGTTGACAGAAGATAGAGAGCACTGAGGATGATATGCAAGCACAAATCGATGTTGATGGCTAATCATGATTAAGAGAGAGCGAAGAGCTATTCCATATGCATCTCTATTTCTCTGTGCTCTCTATGCTTTTGTCATCACCTTTCTTTCCCTCTCTCTCTCTCTCCACCTATTTATATCTCTATATATACACCATGATTTATTTGTGGTTGTCTATGCATAATGCATGTGCATCTCATCATTGAACATACTCATGCTAATTAATAGATGCCTATATATACAAATATTTTTATCTTCTCTTTTGGCATGTGAGAAATTGATTTCTTTCTTCTTAGATGAAAAGTTTCTGTTTCTTGGATTTGTATATATAGGTTCACAACAATATATATTAATCTTAGATATGGGCATTTGCATGCATATAGACACAATTATATCCAATCCCTAGAGATTTGAATTTTATACTAATTTAATGGTACGCTCATATACACAAAATGTAGTCTAAGATCTTATGTAGCCAAGATATTGATCTATGATTTGTTTGATGGTAGATTATTAAGAGAAGAGACATTTGCAGTGTCATAAGAATTGGAGAAGGCTGAATCACATAATGTATTCTTGGATTATTTACCCTCTTTAGGGCAAATTAAAAGTTAAATAAACTCAATTTTGTTTGACAAGTTGATACTATTTAGCTCAACCCGGCCATCTCCATCATTTCTTGATCGCTATCAAACCGGAAAATACCGATAATTTTTGTAACCAGCCGGTTCAAAACATTTTTGGGCCGAGAATTCAAAGCACAAATCCGCGTGTGCGAAACGCGCCGATAAATCGCGTGCAATCGTCAGTTTCGTCTTTGCTTGAGTAAAAAAAAAAAAAGGATAAATTCTCGGCCAAACTCCAACGGGAACCCAAAATCAGAAATCCCCAAAATCGAGAGGTAAAAAGAAGTTTGGATTTTTGATTCTTGGTTGTATCTTTCGAAATGCGATGTGTAGAGACTTGAATTTTCCCTTGTATTGAAGTGATCGGCAAGAATGTCAAGTGATCCGCAAGAGACGACGGTGATCGGTGGAGATCCTCAACCACCGCCTCTTTCTCCGGTGGCGGCGGCGGCTGCGATACCTAGCGCGAGGCTGAGGCCGAGCCCCGACGACGAGCACATACCGGATAACTACGACGATATTCACCAGGAATTTAGCCCCCTTTTTAGTTCGCTGGAGAAGTACTTGCCGGTGAATATGATAAGCTCGAACAGAGAAGAGAAGGCGAGTTTCATGTCGGCTATTTTGCTCGAGTATCTTCCTCCTGCAGAAGAGTTTTGCAGAGTAATGCTCTTTCAAATTCGATTTTACCCCAATTTTTTTAGATGCGATTTGGTTCCGAACTTGTTACGATGGTGATTCTTGTTCCTTCTTTCTCTCTCATTCATTTTCTTGAGATTATTATCAACCTGATGCTCATTAGAGTATGATTTCTTTTTCTTGTTAGATGATGATGGAGTTTCCACAGTTTCTCATAGTAGTTTCAAAATGCTGTAGGCTAAAAAGCTCAGGGAATATAGGCAGAAGATAATGTCTCATTATCAGGTGAGAAGTCTGCTTGTTCAATTCTTTGCTCGTCTTTTTGTTTTTTCTTCTTAGACTTCTTTATGATAAAGTTTGAAAATGTTTCCTTCTTCAGCCACTTCACAAGGAGTTGTATACTCTTGATCCCAACTTCTTTTTCGTTCCCTCTTTCCTCAAGGCGATCAAAGAAAACACAGAACAAAGCTTCAGAAGGATAATTTCTGAACCGTGCCCTGGTATCTTAGTCTTTCAAATGTTTCAGCCTAAGTTCTGTGAGATGATGATATCAGAGGTATATAACCCATCATCTTGCACTTATTCTCTCCCGTGCTCTTTACCACTTTTGGTTATGTTAAAGTGCTGCTGTTTGATTATGCAGGTAGAAAATGTCAGAGACTGGGCTAGCCAGACAAACTTCCAGATCATGAAAGCAACCAAAATGAGTAACTACGGTGCCGTGCTTGACGACTTTGGCCTGGGTAGCATGCTTGACGAATTGATTGATGGTTTTATCAGTCCTATTTCCAAAGGTAAGGCGGCATATGTATGACATACATGAATTGAATAGAATTTTAATGCCAAGCCATCTAACTACATAAACTTCCTACACTCTGTTGTTTTGCAGTATTCTTCTCTGATGCGTTGGGATCAACTTTGGACTCTCACCATGGATTTGTTGTTGAATATGGTAAAGATAGGGATGCTGACTTAGGTGAGTCCCTTTGATTTTCTGCTATGAATTTGAAACAACGATTCGATAAAATTCTCACATGACTTTACAAATGCAAGCATATTCTGTGATACTAAAGCTGCTTAGGTCGTCCGAACATCTTTCCTTAGAGAAAGGCAGAGAGTGAATTCTCCAGTGGGAAACATAAAGCTGGTTTGGTATAAGCGATTATCTTTTAAATAAATCTGCAGGCTTTCATGTGGATGATTCAGAATTAACATTGAATGTTTGTTTGGGTAAAGAATTTGTGGGAGGGGAACTATATTTCCGAGGCGCACGATGCGAGAAACATGTGATTACAGATACAAAGTCAAAGAAGGTACGTGAGTCCTTTTGAGGGAGCCTTCTTCTGTTTTTGCGTATCAGATTCCAATATTCTGTACATGGCAAAATGGTTAAGTAAACAACTATTTCCTCACTAAAGCAGGAATCTTTTGATTACCGTCATATACTTCCGGGTCAAGCTTTACTTCACCGTGGCCGCTTCCGCCATGGTGCCAGAGCCACAACATCTGGTCATCGTGTCAACATGATTCTTTGGTGCAGAAGGTAAACAGTATTGAAGCTTGCCTCAGGGTTTCAGATCACAATTGAAAATCATATATCTCCTTTTTTCCATTGCAGCTCTGTGTATAGAGAGATTAAAACTGATCAGAAGGAAGGCTCAAACTGGTGCAGTGAATGCCTTGAAGAAATGAAAGAGACGGAAAGCCAGGCTCTTGCTGCCAGAAGAAAGGTAAAGAAAGTAAAAACAATGATTTTGCACAAGTTTGTTAAGATGTTGATATGAGCAATGGTTTTGAATCTATGGTGTCCTTAATTGCAGGAATTGATTAGAATAGAGAGTAAAACCAAAGCTTGATGAACACACATCCCCTGAAGTATATTGCTTTGCCGTTTGTTTCTTTTACTTGAAAAACATGAGTGTATGTAGAAATCTTTTTGAGGTAAATGGCTCTTTGTAAACTTGAATCTTGTCGTCTCTCCCATTACTGTGTACATGAAATTTGTCTGCACTTTACCTGTATAAGGAACCATATAATATGTTGATCTGATTGCTCTGTATATATCACTTTAAAAAAATCAGAACAGGTTAAAAAATTGTATCTACTTTGTATATTATTCTCTCATCAATCCAATATGGTATTAGAGCCACAATGATTCAAGCTAAAGGCTTCAATTTTATTATTCAAGCTTATGTGCCTCTGCATTTTAGCCAAGTGCTTAACAATTCAAATTCATAACGAGACTCTAATTAAATCTAAGCCATCGAGCTTTTTAATCATTTTTAACCAAGAAAAACAAATGTATGTTTTCTTCTAGCTAGAGACCTCACGGTTTCAACCAAAGCTTCAGGCAAAAGTGCTTCTGTTGTCAAAGCCTTAGTGCTTCCTTAATCACTACGATTTAGTGCTTCCTCAACCCCTACGATTTTTTCTTTCTTTCTTTTTCAATTACTTTTATTTATTTTTTGATTTATAAAAAAAAACAAAAAAATCCCCATGTTCTCCTCAGTTGCTTCTTAAAGCCAATAGAGCTTCTTCGACTTGCAAACCAATGCTTCCGGCCATGGCTTCCAGCTTTCCATCTTGCTCTAGTCTAATCTCCATCGCGTTTTTCGTTGCTCCGCCCCACCGTCACACTTTTCCCCATCGTCTTTCTCTACAGCTATCCATGATTCTATTGTCAATCTCAAACCGTTAATTCCACTTTTCTCCATCAGCGCCTGAGCTTGAGGAGACATGTAGAAAGATTTAGAAGATCTATAACATCAACCAATGAGAATATTGTGATTCTGTGAATATATATTTTAGAAATTTGTATTAATGTTAATGATAATTAGGTTAATCAACCTCTATATAAATGTATTTACTTTGTATATTCATTTTTGTGAGAGTTAATATACGTTTATCTAAACACTAATGTGTTTTTTTCTCTCATCAATCAATATGTCTAGTTGCAAATTGCAACTTAATTGATGGTGTGGTTTACTTTATCGATATCCATCTACACCTTTTTAAATTACAAATTAGTGAATATGTAT
Source organism: Kernera saxatilis (assembly GCA_900406395.1). Lineage (NCBI taxonomy): Eukaryota > Viridiplantae > Streptophyta > Magnoliopsida > Brassicales > Brassicaceae > Kernera > Kernera saxatilis. Next base: position 692 of record OVAY01003067.1, on the reverse strand, counting down.
TCTACGCTGTCGTAGAACAAAGAGAAATCGCAGCGTATAGAGAAAATATCATTTATTTCTAATTTAAAAAAATGTAGATGGAAAAGTCTATTGAGAAAATAATTTTGTGTTGGTTTCTTTGGTTCCCTAAAGCTTGAGATCCTTTCGTTCTAATCAACTCACACGATTTTCTAAGCATTGACTTCTATAATTTATACAAATACAGTATAACCTCTTTAAATTAATACTCGATAAATTAATAATCACGATAAATTAATAAATTTCTCCAGTCCCGAGTTGGGCCAGTGTAAAAATTAACAAAATTCGATAAGATAATAAGATAATAATTTTTTTAGAACCCCTATGTAAATATATGGTTCCAATAATATCATAAATTAATAATTATATAATATAATATATATAACTAAAATAATTTCTCTAAAATATAATTTTAGTATTGTCTGCTATTTTTTAAATATCATCTATAATTTTATTTGTTGTATAAAAAACTTCTAGTTTTCTCTATCTACATCCAAAAGTTACAAAAAATCTAGACATGACAATTGTTTGTTCAATGTTTAAATACTTTCAAATATATTATAGTATTGTATTAATTTCATCATCACTTTTAGTAGTATCAATTTTCTTAAACGTTGAATTTTTAACATGTAAATATTATTATTGGGATAATCTAATTGGCCGTTAACATACAT
>OVAY01003066.1:0-13292 GCA_900406395.1 Kernera saxatilis | reverse complement strand
TATATATATATATATATATATATTCTAGAAGGCAATTAATCTCACATGTTGTAGAAAACACTAATAAGGTAACATGTTTTGGTTCTCGGTTCGAATAGATTATGCGCTGTGAAACCTGCAACTTTTTGTTACAAGAAAAGCAGTTAACCTTACAATAAATATTAACGAAGAAAAAAGCAATTGACCTTACAATTATTTGTGTGTAGGAAGTTGAAACTAAGTTGGAAATAAGAGCTTGGCCAGTATATAATAATAATTCAAAACTTTCGATTTGTAGATCAAAGCTAAAAAATAACTAATCCATGAATTGTACGGGGAAAAAAGAAGATGAATATTTCTATAAAAAAAAAATAAAAAAAAAAGAAGATGAATATTATGTACTTCAAGCAAATCTTCATATTCTTAAGACAGTTATCAGATTAGCATCTAAGAACAGTTTCAATGCATAAGTGGATCTCAAATCTTCAAAAGCTTTGAGGATGTATGCATTTAATTGGGCCTAATTCTATTTAGTGGCCCATTTTTCTTTTGTCTTCAATTTTTTTAACTTGCTTCCCGTGAGGATCACGTGGCCTTGTTTTGCTCTTCTTCCATTCACGTTGACTTTTCTTACCACCGGTTCCTTTTTCGATCTTATATTTTTCTTTTTCTTTGATTTTACCTTCTTCTCATTGGTTTTGATTTACGCCGTACCGAGGAGTTAATAATATTTCATATTTTTAATGTAGTAGCTATTTTTACACATAGAAATATGATGTTACGTTACAAATAGTTGAATAAATTTTATGTGAAAATGAAAAAAAATTGTAAAATTGTAAATTGTAGGTTTCAGATTCTATAGATTTTGCGAAGATGATGATGAATTCTCCTCTTTATTAGAGAATAATTTTTTTCCCCATATTTGCTTTATGCAATCTACTGTGTCTTTCCACTTTTACATGCCGTGACCCTCAGTTTCTCTCCACTTTTACTCAGCCAGCATTGATCTGAATCCATTGCAATTATAGTTTGTTTTCTATTTAGAAAGGAAAAACAAATTCAATAGAAAAGTCTTGTTACATAAGTAAAAATATTTTAGTTTCGAGAAAAAATATAACAATCTGTTAGTTTTCAAAAAAAAAACAAGAAAGAAACATAAATGGAGTATTTTACACACAACAAAAGAATCCGAATTAAATATATGTATATATGATATGTTTTAAATGAATGACTAATACATAGATAATAAATTACTAGGAATAAATAATTCGATGGTGGAAGATAATCATCGTATTTGAAATGAATGACCAATACATAGATAATAAATTAATAAATAATTCGGGTTGGTGAATTTTATCCGAACGGTTACAACGGTTTGGCATGGAAAAAAAAATCGGCATCCCAAGAAATGCAACGTTCCTTCAGAATTTCTTTACTAAATAAAAATAAATAAATAATAAAGGAAGCGTCTGTTTCAAGCAATCTCAAAACTTCTCTTCTTCCCTTTTATTTAATCATTACAAAGTTAACTCCACTCTTCTCCTTCTGTTTCTTCATTAAATCGCATCCTCTCTTCTCTCTCATTTGCTGTTTTCGTAAAACCCATAAACCAATTCTGGTTACTTCTTCATATTGTCTCGGCCCGCGTAGTGGCTTGTTCTCTGGACGAACCGGTTTATTCGGGTTTTGGATTTGATTAAGTGGGAGTTCGATCGAAGATGCTGGGAGGTTTCATTACAAGGATAATAATGTGAGACACTCTTCATCGGGTAATATTTTGGCATTTTTCGTCCTCTCCCTTAGATTCTTGAAAAATTGCAGATTGCTTGTGGGTTACGCGTATCCAGCATATGGATGCTACAAAAGCTTGGAAAATACAAAGCCTGAGATCCAAGAACTTAGATACTGGTGCAAGTATTGGTAAAGCTTACCAATTGTTTAAATAAAGAAGATTCCTTTTTTCTGGATAAGGAATCTAATTCTCATAACCATTCTCATAATTCTCAGATCCGATTCGATTTGCAGGATCTTGCTTGGTCTTCTCACAGTTTTCGAAAGGATAGGAGACATCATTGTATCATGGTTAGACCATCTCCAACCCAACTCTAAATCTCACTCTAAAATATAGTTTAAAGCAAAATTCTCTCCAACTCCACTCTATATCTTACTCTAAAATAGAGTAATTAATAGGATTATTCCAAATATAGAGTAACAAATAGGTTTACTCTATTTTTTTAGTCATCACTCTATTTTAGAGTAAAAAATAGTGTGGAGTTGGAGTAAAACCCAACTCTATTTTAGAGTTACTCTAAAATAGAGTAAAAAATAGAGGAATGGATTGGAGATGCTCTTAGTATCAACTAATAACTTTAAATCCCATTCAAAAGATTATGATTTGGTTCTTTGTTACAAACCTTAGGTTGCCACTGTACGGGGAGATCAAAATCGCTCTTCTCATCTATTTATGGTACCCGAAATCGCAGGTATACTACAATGCAAGAAAATCTCATGAACATATATTTAATCATTTCACAAAACCAATCCTCTTCGCTTGGTTTCTGACAGGGAGTCTGCCATGTCTACGAGAAGCTACTATGTCCGTACATGTCAAAACATGAAATGGACATCGATCAGAAGATTTCGGTTTTAAAGATGAGAGGACATTTTGTTATTATTCAACTACTGCAATGTGGCTATCACTGGTCTCTCCAAATCTTCAGGCATCTACAACAACAATTCGCCATCGATAAGGTGTGAAACGAACAGATTCAATCTCACTCTCATTTCATGAAATCCAGAAGCTTTATTGTACCAAATCCATTCACTTCTTGCTCTGCAGAAAATTGACCGATCAAAGTCAAAAGAGAGCCGCAAAACAGGAACTTCGTTTATGTTTCTTCGTTAGCTGTTACATATAGACAGGACCAAGTGCAAGGTGGTTTAAACCGCTGGTTCACCGGAATTGGAATCTCCTAGAGCCAGACCGGACTGGAGTTGCACAGGGCTTCGGATACAATAAGCTAGCTTTGGGGAGAGAAATGTAACAGAAGAAAATCCTTATCGATTTTGACGAACCGAACAAAAAAAAACGATTTTGAATAAAGTCAGAAATCGAAATCTCCTTGCTTGAATATCTTTTGGTTTTCGTTACACTTTATTGTATACAAACAGTTATGTATAACTCGTGAAATCCAAGTCTTTTCACTCTGAAAATTTATCCCCAAATCAGATTGGTGCGGGCTATTTGACAATCAGGGGAATACGAATTGATTGGAAAATCCAGTCAAACATACGTCTCAGGAACTGTATTCCGGCGGAGAAGTGGAGCCATATGCGGCGGAGGAATTGTGAGCCAGCCGAGTCCTCCGATGAAGTTAGCGCCGTTGGCTGGAGATAAGACCAAGCGGCTTGCTTAACGAGTGGGTTGCGAATTGAGAGATCTCCGACGGCGGATACGACGGGAGAGCTGCTACCGTTAATCGCCTGTAAGTTGACGGAGGAGTTACTCGGAGATGAGAGGATATCTCTGAGAGATGTGTAGGCTACGAAGGAGGATGGTTTCAGGGAGATGAGCTCAAAATCGAACGACGACGGCGACGTCGAATCGATCGCGAAAGGAATATCGGAAGTAATCACAGCCGTGGTCGTGGCTATGGAGTTTCTACGGCGGAGAGGAGTCGCCGGAGATGTTGACGGCGGAATCTCCATAAGTCTTATTTCTTTTTTGTTTTGTTGTCTTCTGTGAAGGTTTGTGGCTAATTGGGTTTCGGTGTAAATATGAGGTCCAATTATTGATGTCTATAATATTGGACATTTGTCACTATCTAGTGTATATAATAAAGAGACGTTTACTTTATTTGTATTTTTCTAAATAATTTTTGGTTGGAAGAGAAAATAGAATAATTGTTTACTATTCTTTTTCGATTTTCTATTTTTGATGTGAGTTTTCTTCACTGTGTAAGATACCCATGGAAGTAGTAGTTTAGCTAATAATTGCAAAATGTATGTACAGACAGACATGAATGAAGTGGATGTGAAGATTATATGATATATATTCGGAATCCAACCAACCAACCATAAGAAGCATTCGTTTCCCATACTTAATAAACCAGTGTCGTTTTAAATTATTTTGATTCAATATTAAAATATGATCTAAACACAATTAACAAAATATTCAAATATTTTATTCAAATATACATATAGATTCTCAACATATTGAAAAACTCAACCAAAATCACGAATTATATGACCCGTTCAAAAATTAGTAACAAAAAGAAACTACAGTTCATTATTGGAAACAAGAACCCATATAATTGTGTTGACTTGTCAGTTCGTGTGGAAGGAGCAACTTGAGAGTTGAGAGTGAAGTTGAGACTAGCCGTCCTCTGATTCTTTCAGATAAAGAGCAACATATGCCACAAGGCAAAGAATCTGTGCAAGAAAAGGTTTTTCTCTTACTCTTTGATTGGATTAAAACTTTGTAAAAGTCTGGTGAATTTGATCCGTTTGATTATTTGTTTGACGTGGAACGTTGATTTTGAAGACATGTGCGTTCGAAGATTCCACCCAATCAATCAGAGCCGTTGATCCTGACCATCTCCGAAATGGAACCAGAAGATTCCCTTTTACTTCTGCTGGTGGGCCCAAAAAACCTGAAAACAAATTATAAACGATGCCCACTCAGTCATGATACGGTGTCGTTTCGGAGAAATCGAGAAACAGCCTTTCCTCCTCTATCCGCTTCGTCGTCCCTTTCCTAGAGTAAAAACCAGTGTCACACGGAGAGAGAGAAGAGAGTCCTGTCCATGGCTTCATTAGCTTCTTCTTCCACCACCCTCCTCTCCTCTTCTAGGGTTCTTCCCTCCAAGCCTTCCCTTTTCTCTTTCCCCTCTACCTCCTCCTCTTCTCTCTGCTCCCGTCTCGCTTCGTTCCCCTCCATCCGCTCCCGCCGTAACTTCACCGTCAAGGCCCACGCCGTAAGTGACTTGCAATGCCAATCAATTTCTCGCGCTCCGTCTTCAATTGAGCGACATTTTATTGTTATGTATGAATACAGTCGTTGAGATGAGAAAAATGAATCCAAATGCTTCTTTATTGTTATGTATTCAATTCAGGATGATTTGCCACTGGTCGGTAATAAGGCGCCTGGTTTTGAGGCAGAGGCTGTTTTTGATCAAGAGTTCATCAAGGTGAACTTGCTCAGACCATATCTGCTGCTTCTAGTTAATTCGTGTCATAAATTTTGTGATTATTGTTTCAGGTGAAGCTCTCTGAGTACATTGGTAAAAAGTATGTGATTCTATTTTTCTACCCATTGGACTTCACTTTTGTCTGCCCTACAGGTTAGTATTCTGCTCAGGAACTAAAACTCGCTGAACTCTAATCTCTGGTATCTCAATTTCTGTTTTTGCTTATTCTAGAGATTACTGCCTTCAGTGACCGTTATGAAGAATTTGAGAAGCTAAACACGGAAGTATTAGGGGTCTCAGTCGACAGTGTGGTAAGTCATAATTTGGAATCTTAAAATGGTTAAGCTGTCCTCAGAACTTTGGTTTGATAACCGATTGATCTCAATTTGTTTTTGGTTTTTAAACAACAGCACGAGGTTTCATTTCTTTATTCAAGTGATCTCTCTGACAATGCACTGTTTGGAACTCTCTCTTTGTTCATCTAGTTCTCGCATCTTGCGTGGGTCCAAACAGACAGAAAGTCAGGAGGGCTCGGTGATCTGAGTTATCCACTTGTGTCGGATATCACTAAATCTATTTCAAAATCGTTTGGAGTGCTCATCCCTGATCAGGTAACCCATCTCTTCTGAAACAGCTGCAGCATACATACTGGCATTGACTCCAATACACTTGTGTTCTTTCAAGTCTTTGGGATTTTCAGCCGCTTAAAATTGAAGCATTGCTATAAATACAGGGCATTGCACTGAGAGGGCTTTTCATCATCGACAAGGAAGGAGTCATTCAGCATTCCACCATCAACAACCTCGGTATTGGCCGAAGCGTTGATGAGACAATGAGAACCCTCCAGGTAAACAAAGAGCAAAACTCACCCAAAAAACACATCAGTGAGACATTGTTTTGCAGTTTAGGGTTTAGATGCATGATGTGTTGCTCCTTGGGATATTGTCTTGCAGGCATTACAGTACGTTCAAGAAAACCCAGATGAAGTTTGCCCCGCGGGATGGAAGCCGGGCGAGAAATCAATGAAACCTGATCCCAAGCTGAGCAAAGAGTATTTCTCAGCTCTTTAGAGGCTAAATAGAACAAACGTTTGGTGAAAAAAGCAGAGGCATTTTTATCTTTCTAACGTTGGAGAGCTGAGTTTGTTATTTTTTAACATTTGTTTGAAATTCTTTTTTTTTTTACTCTGTCCTCTTCTCCTGAAATTGAATAAAAATAAAGGAATTTCTATGTTTCCCTCTGTTTAAATAGATTAGAAAAATGCAAGGAGGCAGAGTATTTGACCTTGGCCAAAATAAATTAGATCATACAGCATGTGAGATCAGGTCTGTCGATTTTAGATGACTTTCTTACTGATTTGTTTAATTTAACTACATAAAGCTAATCTACACTACATCTTAAGCCGATTGTATATACGCATACGTTTACTCGGAATATTCTCTAAAATTTATCCTGGATAAATATTATCGCATGTATAATATTTTCTGATGAAAACAAATATATGAAAATTTTAAAATAAATGTGTTTAGACACAAGAAAATTTAGAAGACGACGATTGATTATTTAAGGATCGTTTTGTCATTTTCTTGAAATAGCCCTATCCTTTTTTCTTAACCATTAACCAAAATGTACAAAAGACAAGTGGGAATGATGGGGTTTGGTATATACGCGGTTAGCAGTTACCCACGTGGTTTATCCACTTCACACATCAACCCCCCTTACAAAATAATGTTTTCAAAATGACCCCAACACTTTTTTTGTCTTCTTTCCGACCTTTCCTTCTGATGTTAAATTAAAACCTTCAGTTCCGCTGTACAGTGCTTTTACCCCAAAAAACTTCCCCCAAAATACATTTTGATCCTCAATCATCACGTAGCAACCTCCGAACCCGGCACATAACTGAGCCGGTCCACTTCATCCCAAACCAATTTCGACGTTATCTCATCAAACTCCGGTTCATATTCCTACAACAACATTTCATAATCAAATCAATAAACCAAAATCATGTAAGAAAATACACATCTACGAATGTAACAATGTCACTAATTATCTACCTCGAGTTGTCTAACCAACTCTTTAGCGTTTGGGGCAGAAACGATGATTCTACGAGCCATTGGGGAAATAAATCCTTCGTCGACGGCCTTGTCGATAAACGTTAACAGTGAGTTGTAATAACCATCCACGTTAAGAAGACCCACCTGTCAAAACATTATTGACCAAAAATAATGTTAGAAACCAAATATCTTAAATAGTATAAAAAAGATTACGACATGGGAAGCTTCCGGTCTCACAATCAAGGGTTATGTAGTCGTACGTCGTGACAACGCATCGTTTTCTATATTCATGCAAAGTATCTATATAATTATAACGTTACATGCTCTTAGAATGTGTACAAATTAATTAAAGTTTAAATTGGAATAGTACAGAAAAAGTTAAGGAGGAATAAAAGAATCCCAAAAGGAATCTTGCTCCATGTGATTATTACGACGTACCATATGCAACCATTTGTATCTTCATTCGGTCAGATTAAACCAAGACATTATAAAAAAAATACTTAGGGTTTAAAATAAGAGAAAAAATATTCAACACGCATATACCGGTCGTAACTCATAACAATAATGCAAGCTCATATCATCTAATATATATATTTTTAAATAAGATAACGAGAAATTTAATCTCCCTGATTACGTACCGGCTTACGGTGGATTCCGAGTTGAGCCCATGTAATGACTTCCAGCAATTCTTCCAACGTACCATACCCACCTAACAATTTACCCAAAAAATTAATTCGACATGTTTTAGATCATCTTACACAAATTTCAAATGGAATTGAGTTCATTACGTAGGAAAAAAAAAAGGTTGGATTACAAACCAGGAAGGGCAATGAAGGCGTCGGCTTGACGAGCCATTTCGGCTTTCCTTTGATGCATATCAGCGACGGCTTTCACTTCTCCGATGGTCTCACCGGTTATCTGCAAATTATTAACACCATTTCTTTTTTATTATTGCCTCTAAAATGTGAACACCACAAAATATCTTATATATTATATTATATTATATGGCCTTTTTATTGTGGGTTTTATTACATATAAATATATTAGTTGGTCAAGGAGATGTATCGTGAAGGAAACCTAAAAACGCTCCAAATCTCAATCATTCCTCTTTTGGTCCTACCACTATTTTATGTAGATCATTGCAAGGCAATTTTTATCTCAGTAGTACTAATTTAATACCAAGTCCCAAAAAGAAAAAGATGTGGTTCAATATTAGCTTGGTGCATACCTCTCTTGGCATCAAGGTTTTTGGAATGACCCTACAAGAGATTAGAGAAGACACCGGTTAATAATGAATTAATCACAAAAACAAAACAAACTGGTTTAGATTTAAATCTTACAATTAATTAGAGCAAAAAATTTAGAAAGTTGACCATTTTGGTTATAGATAATTGAAACGGGATTCTCTCATAGAACATACAACACACATAAGAAAACTAGTTGCAACTTATTTTTCGTAAATCATTTAAAAAGCAAAGAGACACTTTTGGACAAGGGAAACATGCACAGTTCCTTTTTATATATGTTACCTCTCTTATTAGATTCAACTAAGCTCCTTTTCTAACCAGAAATTAATCAACTATCAAATTCTCTTGTGACAAATAATTGGTTAATTTAGCAAGTACTAGGCATCATGTTGATAGTCTTCATCAACAGTCAAATGTTTATAAACACAATGATGAGTAATGGGGGTACTTGGAACTAGCAAATGCATCATATCATATGAATAGAGAGTGTACATGCATAGAGATGTGTGAATGTATATACATATAGAGAGAGAAAGTGAAGTGGAGAAAGTGAAGAGGAGAAAGTGAAGAGGAGAAAGTGAAGAGGAGAAAGAGAGAGAGCAAACCCTAGAACATGGCGACCACCATGATGAACAGCCTGAGAGACGAGACCCATAAGCCCCACGCTGCCACCTCCGTATACCAAATCAATCCTTCTCTCCACCTTCAACCACATTCCCACCATCAATTTCTTTAATTATTTTATTATAATATTTATATGCATTTATTTATGATAACAGAGTTTTCATGATGAAAATGAACACGTGTCGCAAACCCAAATCCACAATCGACCCCAAAAAGAAGCAACCACATCAAATATCAAATCTCAATTAAGAAAAAAGGAAAAGATAGCTCATCATCATCAATCCTAATTTCAATGGTCACCATCCTATTAAAATACTATTATTACCTACAGAACAATCACAAATATTTAGTACAAGGGTGTTCTAATTGTGTTTATTTTTTAAATATTTTGTGTAGTTGAAGAAGTACACCCCACAACACACGCTTTGTACATAGAGTCATTATTCTTCCAACGAACATTTTTTTTTTTGGTTTTTTTGCCCCCTCGAGGCAATAAAAACTGTCATTATTATTTATCTTTCCCGTAAACAAAATCATTGATTATAGTTGGAAACTTAAGTCTAGGTTTAAGAAAAATCATAGGAAACCTCAAGAGTAATGGAAAAACAAGATAGTATATGTGTGTGTGTGATAATGTAAAATACTGAAAAATAAAAAAAAAAAAAAAAAGAATAGATCATGCAAGAGTGCTGCTTGAGTGACAGGCGGGTTACAGCTAAGAATAGTAGAAGTTACTATTTTCTCATCTTTCTTTCATGCCAATAACAATAAAACTTAACAAAAATTCGATTTCAGCAAAATTAAAAAAAATCAGCATCCACACGTTTGGTAGATTCATCATTGTTCGTTGCAACACACAATCAAAACCCATAATACCCAATGTTTCAAAGAAGATTCTGAGTTTATATCTCAAATTAAATCTTCATTTTCGAGTTCATATTAAGTAGTATCATAAACTTTTCAATCAATCATTCACAAACAAATAGTCATAATTTGTTTTCTTCTAAATGGCTATCTACTTACAAATGATACAACATGGTGATAAAGAATGTATCTCTGTGTTAGGTTGTTAATATGAAAGTATATATGTTTTTATAAAACTATATATATAGGTTTGAGAAGAGAGAACGTACCAACTCGTTACCCAATTGAATGGCAGCTTCTTGGTAAGAAGGTTTTTTGCCGGAACTGCTTCCACAGAAGACACAGATCCTCTTGAATCTTGATTTTGTCTCTTCCATCTCTCTCTTTTTCTTTCTTTCTCTCTCTCTCTCTCTCTTCCTCTCTCTCTCTCTCTCTCTCTCTCTCTCTCTCTCTCTCTCTCTCTCTCTCTCTCTCNNNCTCTCTCTCTCTCTCTCTCTCTCTCTCTCTCTCTCTCTCTCTCTCTCTCGAGCTTAAAAGTTAAATTTTATGATTATTATGATGAATGAGACCACTCTTTGGAATATTTATAAATGTAGAGGAGGAGGAGAATATAAATGCGATTCCCATGCCCTTCCCCTTATATTAATTATTATTCCTCTTTTGTATCTATATTTTATTTTGTTTTGTGTTCTCTTCTAGCGAAGAATTTATTTATTTTTTTGTATTATTTAATTTGTAGTTTGAATATATTCCATGGAAACTCTAAAACATATATATATATATCTTATTGATCCAGCATTTTAATTATAATAAATTAATAATAACGTTAGTAGTAATTATAACATTTTTCCTGTTAATATTAAAATAATACATTTATGTGAAAAGTCATTTTATGTCTGTATACGGCCGTGATTTATAATATGATCTCTAGTTTTATTTTATAAATATTTGTGTGGAAGGATTAGATTAGATTAGATCTATGATCTATCACAGGTTGGAAGATCTGTTCAGATTTTGTATCTGATTAGTTCAAAGGAACCAGATTCATGGATCAAAATTTTATACAAACATTTCATTAGTCTTATACGGCTTTTGCTAAGATTGCAAATAATTTAGTTATAGGTCCATCTCACCAAAAACATATATCTGTTATGCTATAATGTATCGGATCGGTCATACCAATTTTTACATCTCTAACTGTAGTTTACAAAACTAGTCGTGTACTGGTCTTCGATTTCTTTTCTATGAAAAAGGGATTAGTCTGAAATTTCCTTTCTTAGAAGAAATTTTAAACTTTCGAAAAGAAAAAAAAAAGGGATGAATTTTTTGAACTAAATTCAGTATTTTTTTCATCAGTTACATTAATACTTTGAAAAAAAATAATAGCATATCTGCACACCATAGATAAACTAAAATGTAACACACATGATAAGGATTTGAACCTTCTGTGTAAAGTAACTAAAATGCTAGGACAGAAAAGTATTCAGTTTTTTCAACAAGTTCTTAATTAGAAACACAACTACGATCATGCAAATTGCTTATTTAATATAATCTACACGTTGTATATTTGACAACCACATGAAGAAGAATGAGGTTAGTTTTCTAATCGAAGTTTAGAAATGTATATATTAAATATTGTTAGTTGTCCCATTGGTTCGATTTGGGTCATTGTTACTAATGGTGTATAGACTATAGACTTGATAATCAAATCAGTAAAACAAAATGGTATGATTTCGATTCCTTCCGTTGCGGTTATGAATCTTGCATTACTACCGTCCTCAGTTTTGGGAATTACTTACTATGTATTTTTTAAATGTATATCAATAATTTTTGAAGGAGCTAATTCATTTGCTTCAAAGAAAATAATATTTTTCCCAATTTTTTTTGTTTTGTTTGATGTCTATTGTTTTCCTACTTCAATAAAATAATAAATCATTCTTGGGCCGTAAAACTAAGAATCATTCTTTGACGAAACTAATATATATTACTTGGAATATATATAAACGTCATAATAAATTTTGTTTCTATAATAGATTAAAAGCCTCGCGAGATGTCTAGTAATCACTTGTTTGGTTCTTCACGTCGTTATCAACTTTCCACCACCTAAAGCAATAGTCCCTCTGCGTATTCACACCTACGTTTTAAATAATAGATATATTTTTGTATTTAAATGGAAAATGCATAAAACGGATATGAAAATTTGTATAATATCAACATTATATACATAAATGAAAAATCAGTCTCAAAATGAAAATTTGTACTGCATCGGTACTGGGTTACCAATCAAACCCATAGTGTTATCGATCACGGCATTGGAAAACATGGTGAAGGCCTAAAAGGTTTGTTAATCTCAATATCGCTCGCTTCCCAACATATTTAGTAAGGAGTAGATAATATATCCTAAATATGAGATCTAATACATTCTAAGAATTTGAATACCGAAAAAGTATGGATTCAGATGAATTCTAAATCTATTCAAAACCATATCTAGACTCAAATTTATTGATTCTAAAATGTAGATATCAGAATTTAAAATTATACTTGTTAAGTGTATATAATTTTTGTAAATATCTATTTATTGTCATTATGTGAGCTATATTATTCAATGTCAATGACCGAGTGTTAGAGCAATTCACACAGAAGGAAATTATTTATTAAATTTTAATAATAACCACATAAATCTTGTACGAGTAAACTAAAGAATATCCTCCCCTTTATTTTAATTAATCAAGTAAGAATGGTTTCAAAAGTAGATACATATATATACTAATAGGTTTATCATATAGATTTATATGGTGGAACTTATAACAGCTGTAAGGTGATGCAATCATCCAACAAATTTGGATGATCCTTACATCGCATCCTTTGACTAAACCTTTTTTCTTCGCTTTATGATACATGTTGAAATTTTTTTAATCGAAAGTTCTAAACCATATCTTTAGATTCTTAGACTTGAAGACCAAAGCAACACAAAACCATTAGACTAGAATAAGATTAAATAGGAACAATAAGAGTTTTTAGTTTTTCAATAAGGCGTATTCCAGAAATGTCTTTTTTTTTTGCCCACAAGTGTTTAAGAAATTATGGGTCCGATTAGTTGAGGCTATACTTTTAGATTTTTTGCTGTAAGATTTAGACTCTAAGCTTTTTTGTTGTGGCTATAAGATTTTGACTATGACTTTTTAAAAATAAAAACATGATTGGTTAAATATTAGTTGTATACTGTAAATTTATGTATATATTATGTAAAATATAAAAATATTTTAAATAAATAAGAACATAAGTTTTTAACAAAAAAAATGTAAATTACAGTATGTAATAGTTTTTAGATATTA
>OVAY01003065.1:0-13096 GCA_900406395.1 Kernera saxatilis | reverse complement strand
CCCTGTGGATCGACCTCGATGTACTACAACCTCTCTTGCCTTGCACTTGGGGTTTAGTTATTTGGGATTGTAAAACTTAATATCCATCAAGGAAGTTGTCTTTTCCTTTGATGTGCCGATCGTCAAACTTCCATTGTGAAAACCAACTTGCCCATCTGAGTAGTTGTGCTTGTGGTAATATGTTTTTGATTGAACTGGATCATCTTCGGAAAAGATGTCATGTCCATCTCGATGAGGAAATGCTGACCAACCAAGTGGAATTCAAATTTCTCAATTCCACTTTTTACTGCAAGTGTCTCCTTGTATGTTGAGTGGTAGTGTTTTTCAATGTCTTTGAAAGCTCCGCTTTTGTATCCATAGATGTGCCTTTTTCCTTTTTCATCTTCTTCTAAGAGGATTGCTCCCCAATAGCAATCACTTACATCTGTTTGTAAAATTTTCTTTCCTTTGGACGGGATCTTTAACGCCGATAAGGTCTTCGAAATTTGCTTTAGTTCTTTTACTGCTTTCGTACAATTTTGATTCCAAGGTGGAGCATCTTTTTTAAGCTGTGTGGAGAGGACCGTCCTGTGTTTTGCCAAGTCATGGCTGGAGTCTGCCATGTAGTTGACTATTCCGAGGTATTGTTGGACTTGCTTGAAAGAGAGATTTTTGTCTCGAAATTCATTAAGTTGGCTTGCAATATGAGGTTGAAGGTGATTGTCTTTTCGAGATATGCATCCCCAGGAAATCGATCTCAGTGTTTCCAACCATCATCTTCTTTTCAGAGAGCATCACGCCATACTTTTTAACTATATCATGAATCTTCACTAGCAGTGAAGTATGGGAATCAATGTCTGGAGAGAATAGCAGAATGTCGTCGATGTATACCAGTCCATTTAGGAGGATGGGCTCAAATGGCTTTATGGAATAGTGAGGGCAAAAATATCACCTTTTTTGCGAGTACCATATTTTTGCCACTACTCTGCGACTCGGTAACATATTGTAGTCACAAAGAGTCACAATATTAGCCACTATTTTATGACTATATTTGTATTTTCCTGCAAAATTTTTCAAATTCTAATTATTTTTTAATGTTTTACTATACGTTTGTAGTATATAATCTAATAAACACAAAAAAAAACTAATCACAACTTGTATAAATTGAAGTCATTCATAACATTTGGATATGAACACAACTTTACAAAACATATGTAGCACATTAGTATAACATTCATGTTTAATCTTTAAGATTTTTGTTAAAAAATATAAAATAACATTCTTATACATAATGTATTATATTTTATATATATTTTGTATATAAATACTTTCTTCTAATATACAACATATTGAACTTATTATGAATATCATTTAGGGTTTGGGGCTTGATTTTGCCACTATTTTGTGACTATGTTCGTATTTTTCTCCAGAATTCTTTTCTATACATGCATTTGTAGTAAATAATCTAATAAACACAAGAAACTAATCATAACTTGTATAAATTGAAGTCATTCATAACATTTGGATATGAACACAACTTTAAAAAACATATGTAGCACATTAGAATGACATTCATTTTTAATCCTTAAGATTTTTGTTGAGATTTTATAAAATAACATTCATTTTATATAAAGTATTATATTTTACATATATTTTGTATATAAAGACTTTTTTTAATATACAACATATTGAAGATTTTTTTGTCACAAAATAATCACAATATAGAATGTATTTTGTCACTATTTTGCGACTCCAAACGTTATGAAGTCGTAAATTAGTCACAACTTTTGTTACCGATTCAAAAAAATTATTTTTACCGCCAAATATAATGAAATTTTACCAAGATTTTTAAATACTACCGCTCTAAACACACACTTTTATTTTTTTTTCAGATAACAAACCCTCATATCCGATTTTCTCTGTGTGCAAAGATTACATCTACTTGTTTAACTCCTTTGGTGAATTCTCAGTCTCTCTCTCGATGTTTGGTCCGTTTAGGCATAGAGCCGGTCCTGCTTAGTGGGTGCGTTTTTAGCCGCCACTTTTGGGCTGGTTACTATAGTCTTAAGTTCGATCAAAAACTTACTCATTGGAGGGAAAGGATTATTGCCTCCAAGGAGTACGACTCTGGTAAGAAGAAGCGTAAGCGAGCTTGAAGCAAAGCCTTTACGTGCTCAATAAAAGCTTGAAGCATAAGAAGTCGTTGTGCTTCATATGCTTTTACCGTTGTGTGCTTGTTGTGTATAGCATTTTTTTTTTCTTTCTTTTTTGATCGTCAGCTTGCAACCATCAAAAACAACCAATGTGGAAGTTTTTAAAATTTGGTGACCATTCGTAATCATAATAAACGACCAATGTGGGTTAAGTTGTATATGTCGTATCATTTTGGCTTAAAGTGAAATAAACATAAAACACTAGTCTTAAAAAAGAAAGTAAAATATTAGGCCTATTTAAAAATACATATCACAGGAAAACAGGTTATTCATGTATCACCTAAAGGGGTTTTGTTACAATTCTTGTACTAATGAGTTGTGTCTTGTGACTATATACTCAAACTCATATATCTTTTAATTTTTATATATGAACTAAAAAAGTATGGTGAAAACCTACCTTGACCATGACGAGGTCTGTCAAATGATGAGTCGATGCTGAGTTGGATGTCATGTCAGATAATGATGTGGCATTGACATAACATCCAATTCAGCATTTAACTGACTTTACCATGGTCAAAGTAGGTTTTTGCCATAACTTCTTAGCTCAAGTATGAAAATTTTGAAAAACATGAGTTTTGGTATGTGTAGGCACATCTCAATTATGAATCATAATGGAAGTCCTTAGTTGAAGCATGAATAAGCCGTTTTTCCTATATGTCACGCTTATCGTTCTAAATCTCACAAGTTCTAAAATTAAATTATAAAATTTTATAAAACATGTAATGTTTTTTTATAAGGCATGTAATATATGTTACAAAAACAAACTTTTAGTATATATATGTAAACTACCAATTGCTACTGAACATAATAGGTTTTTTTTTTTGGGTCAAGGCTATTGAACTTAATATATAAATTAGTAGGACTGTTGTTTATGAGCTTGACTCCTATTGCTACTGAACATAAAAGATCTCTATATTATGTTCTTTTAAAAGTACATTTGAATTTCTAACTTCTAGTTACCGTGTGATTTACGCAAAATACTATTATCTTTTATAATTAAAAAAATCGATTCATTAAGGATATTTTCGTATTTAGATTTTAAAACCCTATTTTAAAAGCTATTTGGTTCAGTTTATTGGTAGGATATGCATGCTTAAATCCGGATAGTTTGATTTGCCTTATATTAGATCGGGTCAATAGTATTTGATTATAATTGCCGGGTCATAAACATTTAAAATTTTAATTAGTTTCTTTATTTAAAATTACAATTTAAACTGTTTGAAATCTTAATTAAATATAGTCTTTGATCTTCTGATTTTGTGCACTTGACAAATAAGATATCACAGGTAAATAGGCACAAAATAGTGATAATATTTATATATACCAACAAATGAATAACATTTCATTTTATTATATTAATAACTTATTGTAGAAGTTGGTATGGTAAAATCTCTGAAGATAGAAATGAGATATAAAGCAACTAAAAATAAATTAATTTTTTTGAATTCACTAAGGATAGAAATAAAATTAAAAATAACTTAAAATATTTATTAGGTTAAAAGGATCAACGGATTGACAAGATCTCTATATGAGTATTCTATCTCAATCTTTTGTCCAATTCTTTACATGTTGGACTAAAATAATCAACTCCAGGCGAATAATTATTTAAAAAAAAACTATTACAAGACGAGAAATTTCCAACAGATATGAGAAGGGACGGGTTTCCATTTCCAAAATGTACATGGCTAAGACAAATGTTGGATAACTGATTTAATAATATAGACTAAGAAATATAATATATATATATATATATATATATATATATGTATATATATATATATGTATATATATATATCTTCAATATTAGAACTACTATATATTGTTCTACATACCATTTTCCAAATAAAACATTGATCTGCGGTGTACCATGGGTTAAATTCTAGTATGTATTATAAGTGATCATTGAAACTGTAGATTAGTTTATAACTTTTATAAGCATTTTATAAAATGGTATTTTTGAAAAAAGAAAAAAAATTCTTAGTTGTATTTTTGAAAAAGTATATCCCAAAAGTAGTCATTTCTAAAAAAATTACTTACTTTTAAATAAGTAAACAAAATTAACATAAATGTATAATAATGATCAAAATTAATATGATACTTAATGTATAAATAAAAACTTGATAAAAAATTATTTACCCTTTTCATATGGTTTTTTTTTTAATTATCAACAAACATTATGGTGAATATGCATTATGTTGGTGATACAACGATAATACTAATATAAACCATGATTTATATCTATTCACACTAATGTATTTTAGTTTATTTATTTCTTTTTAAGTTTTCAGAGTTGAATTTTTTTTTCCGCGATTTAACAGGAATTCTAGTCTAAGTTATTTAACTAGAAAAAAAAAGAGTTATTTACCCTTGGCACATTTTCACTGCTTCTAATAACACGTTCACACACTTTTGCTTCTTACACACACTTTCCTTCTTTTAGTTTTTTTAATTCTTATTTTGCCCTCCTACGAAACTTGTTTTCAACTATCCTGTCAACTTCTAAACTGAATTCGTTACTCAGTTCAGTTAGATGACGATCGAGTTCAGCCGTTGGTTTATGATCTAACTTTACGACTGTGTGGCCGTAATTAAAAAGTACCATTTTTAATCTCAGCCCTTTATAACTCTGACACAAAAAAATCCCAACGGCTAAGCCTTCATCCTGTGACATTAGCTTTAATCTGTTTTCAAACCCCGCCGTCGATGTTTTCCATCGTGTGGTTGATATTTAGCCCGCTTAATCATGCTAGATTTGTTTAGATTAGGTAAAGTACAATCTGGATTTTATCCAGCGGTGTAAGAAGGTTAAGAACTCCGCTTCATCCATAGTAGCTAGTGTAATCTTAGGAATTGTAGAAGGTTTCACGGTATGTTATGGATTATTTGTTTAGTCCTTGCTAAGGATTTTCTCTTTCTTACTATGTGGACACGATTTTGTGGATTTTACTTTTTTGTTTATGAATCATATGTGCCATTAATTGCAGATCTGCATGGATGAGCAGTGCTTTGTCATAAGCGGTGAATGGCTGTGTAGAGGAGATGAGAAATGAAATTTTGTTATAGACAAAGACCGGATGTCAAGGATGGTTCGAATACCAGAAGGTATTAGCTTATTAGAGCTGGAGAAAGTTGTTTCTGGAGAGTACGGTCTTGGCCTCGCGACTTCTCCGCCGTTAGTGCTCAGCTACTGGCCTCCGAATGGGAAGGACTTAGCAACCGGTACCAGGACCCCCCGGTGTTGTTGAGTTCCGACATTGGTATTGGTTTTTTCCTCTCTCAATTGCGTGCCAACCGATCAATGAGCCTATTTGTCAAATTTGAGTCATAGTTGAAAAGAAGTCGTGACAGTTTTGTTGAGGAGTGAGATGGGTATTCAACTCTTGGGCCAAACCATAAACAATGTTGTGGGTTCTATGTAGCTGACTTAGTTGGTGATGTCCCAACTGTGTCATCGAAGACCAATGCGCGAAAAATTTCTTTTTCTGCAAGTACTTTGGATGATGAAGAGCTTATCGCTGAAATGGAGTTTGCAAAAGAGATGATTAGTAGGGACAGTGTAGGGCATGCAAACCCAGCGTCTATGGATGGCAATGTAGTTACTGATAGCGAGGAAGATACGGTGCGGGTTGTGCACGCAAAGGATGTTAGGCCCCGTGGTTATGATACAGATTTCTGGCGGCCATTCTTAGAAGACGAATATGGTGGTTCAAATGCTGTGGATGTTATGTGTAGTCCAGACAATGTCCCACAAAAGTCTACTGTTGGTGTTGGTTTCACAGAAATCCGTAGGAGGGAAGTCTCATGCCCATTAATCAACGAGACACATGGACCAAATTTCAACCAGGTGGACAATACCGCGGAAAGATAGTCTCTTGTTCGACCAATGACGCATTCGACCACTCCGTCCTATCAAATATGGGTACAACTGGACGACATTCTGTGGATGGTTTACAATTTGAAACGGGTAGCTCATCACAGTCGTCATGGACATACACTAATGGGTCACCACCTGTAGACAACACCGGAAAGCGTAACATTTCAGACGTGGCTGATGAAGAATTCGACATCCCTCCGTTGTTTGATGACACGTCAAACGATGGAGCCCAACTGCCAGATTTAGACCAAGATGAATCAGACGAGGGTATCTATGCTGGGAAAGTGTATGGTAGCAAAGATGATTGCCAAATTGGGTTAGCTATATATGCTATAAAGAACATGTTTCACTTCAAACAAACGAGGACTAAGCGACACTCTTTTGTACTGAGTTGCCCAGATGAGAAGTGTGATTGGAGGGTTTTGGCGTGTGAGTTGGCTGAAGTGGATACTATGAGATAAGAAAAGCTTCCCTTGACCATTCTTGCTTGATAGCCATAAGGAACGAGTACATAAATAAGGTATTGTCTCATGTTATTGCTGCTGTCTACAAAAGTAAATATGGCGATCCTTTGCGAGGGCCAAATGTCAGAGATTTGCAGCAACTTATTCTGGAAGATTTGCGTACAAATGCATCTTACATGAAGTGTTATAGGGCAAAGGAGAAAGCGACTGATCAAGTCAGGGTTTAATATGATGATTCATACATGAAGTTGGCAGAGTACTTGCTGATGTTGAAACGTGCAAACCCAGAGACCGTTGCTGATTTGGCTACAGAAATTGATGGAAAAGGCAGGGAAAGGTTCTTGTATGTATTTTTAGCATTTGGTGCATCTATTTCGGGGTTCAAACATCTTAGACGGATGCTGATATTGGACGCAACTCATCTTGGAGGTAAGTACAAAGGTGTATTGTTGACAGCTAGTGGTTAAGATGCTAACTTCCAAGTGTTTCCATTAGCATATGCAGTTGTTGATAGCGAGAATGATGACTCGTGGTCATCGTTTCTATAAAAGCTTGAGTGGATACTTGCGGACAGCAAAAATCTTACGATAATATCAGACCGTCACCAGTCTATATACAAAGCAAAAAAAGCCGTGTTTCCAAAAGCTCACCATGGGGCTTGTTTAGTTCATTTGGAACAGAATATTATAGCGAAGTATAAGAGTAAAAGGCTCGCGAAAATGGTTGGAAAGGCTGCTTGTGCTTATAAGTTGGGCGATTTCAAAGCGTGGTTTGACAAGATTGCAGCTGCCAATGCTAAATGTGCAAATTACATGGAATCTATTGGTTCAGCTCATTGGTCTAGGCTTTATTTTCAAGGTCAGAGGTACAATCTAATGACTGACAACATTGCTGAAACACTTAACCACGCTTTAGAAAATGGTAGATCATCGCCTATACTCTGAGCTATTGATGTTTATACAGTCCATGATGACTAGATGGTTTAGCGCGAGGAGGAAGAAGTCATCATTGCATAGAGGGATTGTCACGCCAGAAGTAGACAAAAACATGACGCATAACAAGTTTGTCACAAAAGGAACCAAAATCAACATCGTAGCACCATGGAGTGTCCAGGTTGTCGGGTTGTTTGGCAAGAAAGACCACGCCCTTTTGAAAGAGCATCGCTGCACTTACAAAGAATATGATAAGGTTAAAATACCATGTGGACATGCTCTTCGGGCCGCGGACACGCTTTGTTTACCTTATGGATCACTGGCCGCCGACTGTTACAAGACCTCTACATGGGTTTCCACTTACGAAGGAGTAATCTAGAACTTGGTACTAAGAACGAAGAGATCCCTGACGAAGTAAAAAACTTGGTTGTTTATCCGCCTCGTACCCGAAAGCCTTCCGGTCGACCTAAGTATACGCGGATCCCATCTACAGGAGAAATCGGGGTACGTATGTTTCGTTTTGTTATTTGATTCCTTCATGTATATGTCTTTGATTTACCCATTTCCTCAAAAACTTGTTATACATTTTGAGAAAATGCAGAAAAACAAAGCTGCTCGTGGACCAACTAACCGCTGTTCCCGTTGCAAGGGAGTTGGGCACAACAGGGCGATCTGCAAAAACCCATTAAGCTAGGTTACGTGTTTTGTATCTAAGGCATGTGGTTTACCCTGTATCCATTGACTACTCTCTATGTTTTTGTGTTTTTTGATATAGGATTGACCCCATAGCGTGTTTAAGAGTTTTTGCTAGATTTCGGGTGTCTAACGCCATCAATATCTACCTTTTGTATGTTGGCTACATTACCAATTCTATGTTTCTACTATCATGTTCTTTAAGTGTTTGATTTTTACATCCCATAGTCCACCGACCATCTAATCGCATCATGTCCATCCATCTCATCAAATGTCACTCCCTTATCATGGACATTAAATCCATCGAATACAGATTTCTGGCAGCCATTCTTAGATGACGAATATGGTGGTTCAAATGCTGTGGATGTTATGTGTAATCCAGCCAATGTCCCAAAAAACTCTACTGTAGGTGTTGGTTTCATAGAAATCCGTAGGAAGGAAGTCCCATTCCCATTAATCAGCGAGACACATGGTCCACGTTTTGTGGATAAATGACGCATTCGACCACTCCGTCCTATCATTGATGCGTACAAATGGACGACATTATGTGGATGGTTTCCAATTTGAAACGGATAGCTAATCAAAGTCGACATGGACATACACTCATGGGTCAAAACTTGTGGACAACACTGGAAACGTGTTTTTAAAAGGAGAATTGTTTTAACGTATGGATAGTGTATAGTCCATTAAGATATTCTTTAGTGGATAAACGTAAACGAGAACTGTTTTCTTGTTTTTTTAAGAAAATCACATAGCGGGAAGAATCCCCTCCAAATGTTTTTGAAATTTTGAAAATTTCCCACTCTAAATTTTTAATTCCCAATTCTTAATACAATCTAGATCTTATCCAGTTTGAAACGGATAGCTAATCAAAGTCGACATGGACATACACTCATGGGTCAAAACCTGTGTACAACACTGAAAACGTGTTTGTAAAACGAAAATTGTTTTAACGTATGGATAATGTATAGTCCATTAAGATATTCTTTAGTGGATAAACGTAAACGATAACTGTTTTTTTGTTTTTAAAAAAAAAATCACATAGCGGGAAGAATTCCATCCAAATGTTTTTGAAATTTTGAAAATTTCCCCCCTCTAAATCTTTAATTCCCAATTCTTCATACAATCTAGATCTTATCTTCATCTTTGCCAACTCCGACAATATATTATTTATATTTTTTCCAAACTTCTACTACTCTTCGATGCCTTTTGTCTCACTACCGTCTTGGTCAAGATGGGGTTGATGCTTTGAAGAACTTACTCTTATCTGGCCGAAAGTGTGCAACAGCCGTCCAATCAGATGAATCGCTGAAATCAGTTAGGCTCGACAAAGCTCACGATTTCGCGTGGATGTCTGATCCAATTTCATGGTATTTCCCTTTCTTCTGCAAATGCCTAAAAGTCAATAATCTATATGCGTTGTTCGTGAACTGCTTGCGTTTAGGGTGCAATGCTGGTGAGCTACATGCTGCTATATATATCCTCAATGATATTAAACACATTTCTCCACACGCAAAAGCGATGCTAATCCTTCTCAGCTTCTATGCTGGTATAGAGTGTAATGAACTTGAGCAATATTTCCGGTTTAACTTCAACTTGTCTAAGCTTGAAAAGTTGGGTGAGGAGCTCCTCTATCACATCACAGCAGTATGCCCTAGGCGGTCCGACGCTTACAGGACCACCTGGTACGCCGACCCCCCTGAGTGTTTTTGGACGCATCAGATGCTTGGAGAAGTCAACGGCGAACGTTGTGTTGATTGTTGGTTTTTTTATAAGTCAATAAAGATATGCAAGTTATGTTAGAAGCTTTGTTTGTTAAAGTTATGTTAGAAGCAATGGATGTCAATCTGATGTGATAGCCATGCGTACTTTATAAGTTTATAAGTCTGTATGTTATTGTTTTATGTCTCCCTCTTAATGTATGATTTTCGTTTATGTCTTCTCTGGCCGCATGTATGATATTGGTTTATGTTATGTAGACAATTGTCTAATGGTTTTTTAACTATTTACTCTTTCTCTCCTACCATCTTAAACAGTCCACACAAAGCATTTCACACACACTAAGTCATCTAGTACTACCTATCCACATACTCTAATCCACATATTTACTCTTTCTCTCCTACCATCTTAAGCAGTCCACATAAAGCATTTTACACACACTAAGTCGTCCAGTACTACCTATCCACAGACTCTAATCCACATACTCTTTCGATTTTATGTGATGTGAGTTACTTGATGTTTTCGAGCGGCACCTTCTCTTCAAGCGGGATAACCCCAAATCAAAATATACTTCAAGTTATTTATGTATTTTAACTATTTACTCTTCTCTTAATCTCCCCATCAACTTAAACTGTCCACACAAAGCATATAACCCAGATTAGCCCGTCCAATACAAGTTATCCAGTGACGCTAATCCATTTTTTCAAAAATCAAAATTTTGATGATTTGATGTTTCTGAGCGGCGACTTCTCTTCAATCGAGGCTCATTTAGGCGGGATTCTCCCATAAACCTGCTTCAAGTTATTGCCAACCTTAAACACACTAAACCCAGAAATCTAACATCATCTATCCCTATTACTCAAATACCACAATTTTATTATCTTACCAAGATGAGCTCCGACCAGGTATTTTCAATCTCCTAAAACAACACACCTAATAAGTTCCTACTTCATTGGTTTTTACTTGTCCTTATTTTCAGTTCTACGTCCCCTCTCCTATTCTTGCTGATATCGCGAGTCGTGTGGCGGAAGATGGTGTGGACATGTTGAAAACCTTGATCTAGGCTGGTCCCAAAGGACGCGATGCCGCCCTTTCCGATGAGTGTCTTTGTCGCCTACGCCTAGACAAATCTCCTCAATACTCGTGGCTTTCAGATCCATTGTCATGCCACTACAATCTTTTTCACAAGTGTTTGAAGGCAAAGAACCCATATGCTTTGTACGTTGAGGCTATCTGCCTTGGTTTCAGCTGTGGAGAAATCGATGGAGCTCTTGAAATCTTGTCCGCCATCAAAGAAGTGTTCTCGCATGCGAAGCTAATGTATATCATGCTTAGCTGGTGCGCGGAGAGAAATTGTGACATTGATCACCAATACTTTCGGAACACATTTACGTTCAGCCAAGTGCAAGTAATGGGAGAAGAATTAAAGTATCACATTAATGCAATCGGCCCTTAGCGCCAGGCGACTTACTAGAATACCTGGTTCTCTGATGATTTCCCAGATTGCTATGAGCAACACGTAATGTATAGGGAATTCAGCCACGAAAGATGTAGTTGTTGCGTTTACTGGTATCTTTCCCTTACCCTGAAAGACTTTTCTTAGAGCCCAATATGTAAAAGGAGGAAACGTTGATCTAGGGATTGCTTTCTGCAGTACTTGTTTCTTATGTTGTGATATTTCCTTCCTTCGATTAGTATTGTCTAATTATGAGTAATGATTAATGTTCTCGCATCAAACATCGTTTTCCATGTCTAGCTAGCAGTTAATGTACAAGTGGACCTGCACCCGTGGACAACTTTATTATTCAGTTGTAATATATGTAATCAATCTTCTGGGGTGATGTCAAATATTTATTGTTCGTAAATATCCTTTATTTGGTTTTTTCACTCATATATCCCATCAATGATGCGATTTTGGCCAATAACGGGGATGGGAGATGAGGTAGCTTTGGCATTGTCTTTGATAACGATACTTAGATTTTTCTATGAAAATTAGTTTCGTATAGTAGATGAGAAAGCATGGGCAGCTAATAAATGCAGATGAGTTATTTGGGAGATTTAGTATTGGCGGTAATTATCCCGCCACTGAAAGTTAATTCATTGATGGATGCTTTGACAATGGACTGATAAAGATGGACCATACATGTTTCCTATTTGCGTTTCAATCCATATGTTCCTATCCAACCGTTATTTCGAAGGGTTACCAAAGGTTGGGCCTCAATCGAGGAGATGTTATCTCCCCCCTTTTTCGCGTGACAAGACATTTTAAGGCGGGCAATTCAATTGAACACTCCTGCACAAACTTGGCCTGTCCACCTAATATCGTCCATATATAATTAGTTCGTTCGGAGTAGTGTTCATCTACATACTCTATATCTATCCACCTGTCATATCAAAACAATTAATATGATCTGACATTTTTAGGCGGGCAATTCAACTATCATTTCCCGCCTTCCCGTTTCTTCTTGGGTTCCGGGAGGGCAACCAAACCCATAAAATAATAATTTCTGATATGGGAATTATCACCTTCCTAACTAATCCATCAAACATTGTCTATAACACCAAATTGAATTATGATCCCTCCAAAACAATACCAGTTCCAAACTCAGCTCACCCCGAAGTCAAATGTTACTACTGGTAACATTAGATGCCGGTTTCCACCAAATCCATTTGACATAACTAAACTCTTATGACGTTTATTAACCTAATCCTATTAAGGTATTTAGGCCTGGGCGTTTTAACCGACCCCGAAAACCGTACCCGAACCCAACCCGAAAAAACCGGTTCGGATCGGTTTCGGTTATGCTCAAATAACCGATCGGATTTTATATAAGAAGAAGTTCGGGGTTCGGTTCGGTCCGGTTAATACACTATACCCAAATAATACCCGAACCACCCCGAACATATATAGCTTTCTATATTTCCCCCATATATTTCATTAGATATGATTTCGAATCTGTAGAGACTGACGATTCGTTTTCCTTTCTCGATTTCTAAACCTAGATCCATAGAAACTTGATTTAAGACCAAAATTACAAGCTGGAAACTCTTAATCTCTCTTGTTCAACTTCTCCTCCTTCAGAGGCATCCCGAATTCCGTCACAGGTGCGAACCCATGACTCTTCTTTGTCTTCTCTCATTTGCATGTTAGTTTTATACGGATCCGAGTATGATTTACTTAGTTTCTTATGAAGAACGTGGATTGAGATATGGCATTTGATA
>OVAY01003064.1:0-13294 GCA_900406395.1 Kernera saxatilis | reverse complement strand
GTATTTGAAAACCAATATTTTGGGTTCTTATAGACACATTTCATTTGTTTACACATTTCTTGAATTTAATTTCCTTATTTGACTACAAACAAATAAAATTAATTCCCACAGTGTAAAAGTAAAACACATTTATTAAACATCCAACAACACAGACCAACAAAATTATTCGTAAATTAAAAAAAGAAAAATTATAAAAAGACTATATAATTTATTTATTAAGGAATAAGTCATTTATTCAGGCAGTGGCCAATGGTCCGACAGTGTTGGCCACGGTTGTCTCCATAGCTTTCATGGCTTCAAACCTTGGTTCCTTGGCCTGAAACTTGACAGCAGAGTAGAGTTTCATGTAATCTTCGAACACGAATTTTGGATAGTTCTCCTTCTCCTCCGATTCTTTCCCGATCAACTCCGGCGCCGGGAAAATCACGGAGTCGCTTCCCGGATTGTAGAATGATGCGATCGACATTCGTCCTTCTCCGTCCGTTTGAGATATCACTCTGTGCTCCACGCTCTTGTACTTGCCATTCGTTATCACCTGCTTTTATCCAATTTAATTTCTAGCCACTAATACCAATGTTTTTGATTCTAAAAATCTAAAAATTCAATTTGGTTCGGTTTGGTTAAGTAGTTGGATTTGCACATACCTCAAGTTGATCACCGAGATTAACGACGATTGAATGCTTAACCGGAGGGACATCGACCCACTTGCCGTCCTTAAGGAGCTGAAGTCCACTGACTTTGTCGTCCTGAAAGAGGAGGATGATACCGCCGGCATCGGTGTGGGCCCGGAGCCCCTTGATTAGATCCGGTTTAGGACAAGGTGGATAGTTGCTCACTTTGGTTCCGAAAGTCGGGCTTTTCGACCCGTAAAATATCTTTTTCAGATAACCCTTCTCCAATCCAAGATTCTCGCACAACAGATCCAATAGCTCCTCCGACAGCTTCTCTATCTTTCCGGCGAACTCTTTCATCAACGTCCTGTCACGTTATCACACCAGTAAATACTACTCAATGCCCAATACGATGTCGGTTTATGCCTTACCGGGATCGCTTAAAGCTACTTGTACCAAAAGACGATAACCGGTTCTGTATTTATCATTTAGAAGCAGGAATATCTTGGTTTCTATTTGCAAATAAAAATTCGATTTTTAAATCTAACTTTTTTGTGCATATACAATCTTTTTAAAATCCGGTTTAATCGCGATTTAGAAGGAAGACTAATTGATACTTCATCGGCAATAAACCGGTTCATGTTGAGTTGTTGAAGCAAATCAAATTACTGAATTGTTTAACAAACCGGTATATCCGAGAACCCGTAACCGGTTAAGAAAGTAAAAAAGTGAACCTGTAATCGTCGTCGAGATCAGGGACATCGGCGATGTTGGAGAGAGGAAGGTGCTTAAGGTAGAAAGTGGATTCCCAGTCAACGTCGTTGACTTCAGACCGAACAGAGTCGAGTCCTCTGTTCTTAATGGATTCCTTGAATCTGTCTTCCATACACTTCTTGTAGTGTTCCTTGGTCATCTTCTCCACTCTGTCAAGTAGCTCGTGTGGAATCCCATGGTTCACACACTGTACATGTAATTACCAACCGATTATTAAATTTTAAAATCCATAGTTTCGACTTTCGAGCTTCCGTTATTAAAAAAAGAAATTTGAAATACCTCAAAGAATCCCCAGTTTTCGCAAGCGTCTTTGATCTTCTCCATCGTGATTCCTCTCTCTTCTCCATTAAGCGTCTCGAGATTGATGATCGGGAAACTCTCCATCTCTCTTCTCTCTCTCTCTAACTTTTTGGGTTTTTTTTGCCTAACTTTATGTTGGCGCTTTTGAAGTGTGATCTAAATCTGATGATCAGAGACTTCGTTTTATAGAGAGAAGAGAGGAGCTTTGAGTTACTTCCACGAGTTATCATTCTACAGTTATTATTTGGTTTTTGGACCCCACACCATTATACATTTACTATGTAAGTTTTTTTTTAATTCGCTAAAGTACGTTATGGTTGACCAAAAAGCCTGATGACTGACTTTTTTATATTTATTTTTGTTGTTCTTGAATTGTTATTAATTAATTAATCAACAAAAAGCAAATAAATGTTAATTAGACTGTCCGATCTTTTAAAATTTTGATAAAAATCAAGGTCTGATCAGATTCACACCTATCAAACCCATTGTTTATTTGTATTTGACGTTTAACCGCGGATTAATCCACATAACCATAACTAAAAATGTTGTCAAAAAACAAAAAAAAACAACTAAAAACCAAATAAATCAAGATCCAATTTAGAATAGTCGATTAAACCACAAAGTTTATCCAATTGAGTTGGGTCGTGCCATCGCAAAATCCCTAACTATATACTCTAGTATTTTGGGTCAAAATCCCTAACTATATACAAATTTAATAAGTTATTATCTTTTTTTTTTTTTCTTTTCGCAAATATTTGTTGATCCTTTTTAGCTAATTTTCCCATAAGGTAACGACTCATAGTCACTATTTGAGAATTGGAGCGATGTATATTGTTAGTCCACACTGACTTACATCTTGTACGAAGCATTGTTTGACCCGATTTTCTTCTTTCTACATGTAGATTAATCTTCTTTTCATGGTATAGTTTATATAACGCCTTTATTTCAACATTTGCTTGTTTTTAAGTGACAGACTTTAGGACATTTTATAACGCCTTTATTTGAACATTTGCTTGTTTTTAAATTATAATATTCAGATAGAAGAGTTATAATTATAAGTAATTGTGTGTTGTTTAGCAAAAAAAAAAAAAAAAAAAAANTGTTTTTTTTAAAAAAAAAAAAAAAAAAAAAAAAAAAAAATTTGTTACATCCATTTACTTTAATAAAAAAAAACATACATTTTAATATTTTTGTATTGATTTTGATGGACCCATGGGCTTTCTTTGTGTCCATTAAGCAGCTGCTAGGTAGTCGGCATCCTCGGGTGAAAAGATCTCTATATGCACGTCCACATTAAGTATCCTGAGCCCATAACTTTTGACCGTTAAGATCGCATCAAATAAATTGTCTCATTTCAGCGGAGGAGTTCAGATTCGGTCACGTGGCTCTTTTTTGTTTATTCTGCCACAAGGATAAATCTAAAGCTGATAAGATATTTTTCTCTTTCTCAAAGTGGATTTTGCTAAATTAACGAATACTTCCTTTCTATTTGGAGAAAGGTGATTAACTTTATTTTTTTGCTCAACATTTATGTATTATTTTTTTGGTAACGATTACACACATCCTCACAATCTAATCTGACGTCATTCTTATGATGCCTCCAAAACTAAATTCACAGACGAGTTTGGGGAACCATTGATTTGAAATTTCTTTAGAAATATGCAAAATAAACGTGTTTTATTTCATGTTGACTAATATTCTGGACTGGAAAGTGAAACTTAAGAAGAAAAATAAAAGGCTTAGCAGCCGCTATTATATTCAATCATGTATGACTTGTAAACAATTTTCTAGTAAAACAAAAGTTTCATAAGTCAAGAAGGAAGACTTGTGTGTAGTAAGAAACCTAATCTAGTGCAACCCAAAAGATTTGACCATTATGTAATTTACAAATGTAATATAAATGTAAAAAATGAAAAGGACTCTAGTCAATGGGGAATAAAAGTTTTGGTTGTATAAATTAATTTTTGTGGCGGGCAATATATTTAATAGAAAAAGATGTGTTGTGATTGGTAGATATCCCCTCGTGGCTTAGGGGTCAAGCTACAGCTTTGGTCAATCTCATGGATGATCGACACCACAAAACCCACTTGACCTATTAATGGACCTACTCTCTTTATTTCATTTGGCTTCCATCTTCATTATCCTCCACCGATATTATACATTTATCATTTCACGTATACATATAAGTACACATAATAAATATATGTGAGAATACAAAAAACCTTCGGCAAAGGTTGTGTGGCACATTTCGAACTTTTTATGAATGGGCTTTAGCTTTTAAAGTTAGGGCTTTTAATGGCCGAATCCTCATAGCCCAACCCAACAAAGATTTGGTTCAGTTCGCTGGATAAAATGAATTTCTCTCCTCAGACGGGACTTTCGAACTTCAATGTGAATTCATAAGGCACAATACTATCTTGTGTATATATATCTTTACAGGAAGGAAATTTCGAAGGTAGAATCTGAGTGTGTAGAGCATATATTTTTTTTAAACCAAACAATTGCTGTATTTCACTTTTATCCTAGTTATGAAAAATGAGTTAGATTTCAGTTTACACTGTAACAAAAGAGAATATCAAAGAAACATCTCAATCTCTGTCTAGCCAAATTAAGGTTGTATCAATTCAAGTGCTTAGCTATGATCTTGTTTTGATTCTGCAACCATAACTGCTGTTCTTGCAACACAGATTGCTGATGTAGCCCTCCATTTTCTGAAACTCTGTCTCCAAACCCAAAACTCTCAAATGTTGCAAATGGGTCACACTTCACCGGCAAAACCCCTGTGGCCTTGAACGTTGGCGTAGACGACGGCTCAAAATCTTCAGGAACATTTACCTGAAATGTCGGTTCCGGCTGAAACTCCATCACAGCCAAGGCATTGAACGTGGTCGTCGTTTCTCCGGTTGGACCCGGCGCAGCTGGTTCTTCCAAGAATGGATTGTATTGGTCCATGGTGGCTTGAAACGCAGGCATCGGATCATCTAATCCGAACGGTACTATCGCCATGCAGTTAGTATCCTGTACTTGAGTAGCGGTTTCTTCCAACGCAAGCAACCAATTCCCCGAATCTCTCTGATCCTCAGAGGTTGAAGGTTCTTCCGGAATCGTTTCTATGTTCTTCCTCGGATCATCTCTCAACATCAAAGCCTCCCAAGGATCAAACGTTTCTTCCTTTGAATCTTCTTGCTTCTTCTTCTCTTCGACAACTTTTGTTTTCGCGGTGTTACTAGCTTCATCCAACAGGTCTAATGTGAGATTGGAAGCAGAAACAGAGGGATTATTCGGAAGCGATTTAGTCGAAACCGTATCGAAATTATTCCCATTAGGATCATCTCGTCCTCCTCCGTAAGGCTCTGAATGACAAGACATTGGAGGACTAGTAGTCCCTGCTTCAGTCCTGCTCATCAGATCCTCCAACGAAGTGCTACGAAACGACCCGTAATCCGAATATCTCTCCGACGTATCAATCGTCGAATCTCCAAAATCGAGAGAGCTCGAAACCGTCGAATCTTTGGACGACGGAGGCGGAGGAAGAAGACTATTCGGTGACGGATACATCCCCGGGCTCGCCGGAAACGAAGATTGATCCTTTAAAAACTCTTGCAATGTCTCGAGAAGCTCTAGTGAGATCTTTTGTATGCTGGGATAATCGGATGTTCGTCCTACGCCGCACGATTTGCAGAGATCGTAGAATCCGTTAAGCTCTTGGAACTGTTTCGAAGCTCGAACGCAGGCTTGAAACGCGTGGATGCAAGATTGGTATTGCAGATGGAAGAAACTGTCAAGCAGAAGAGCTAATCCGTCGGAAATGTCTCTGTAGAGATCGAAACTCTCTTGCGCGACGGCGTAGAGCGACATCTTCACGAGCTTGTTCGGTTTCGCGTCTCCGGTTGGCCGCGTCGCGATCGCTCTGTCTAGTAATCTCTGCCAGTACGTGATTTTGTCGAGGAGCATCACCGGTTTCATGTCTCGAACCGCCGGTTCGTGGGTTTTAATTCCGGTTCTGGGATTAAACCGGGATCTGGAGGAGCTGGTGCTGATTCTTCCGGTTTGGTCCCGGTTAGTGTACCGTCTCTGTAGTTTTCCGGTGAGGAAGCAGTCGAGGCGTTCGTCGAGGTAGAGCGCGAATGTACGGACGAAAGCGGTGAAATCCCAAGGGCACGAGTTCGAATCGTCGCGGAAGCTCGAGAGATTGAGGATTTTCGCGCCTCGTTTCATGGCGTGGAGGACTTCGCGAGGGAAATAAGGATCTCCGTCTTGGAAGATCCTGAGGACGAGGACTAGGGATTTGAGCGCGACGATCCAATTCCGAGTCCGCCCGATCCGGCGTCCGATTGCGGCGGCGCAAGCGGCGGCGTGCGATTTCTTCGAGGATATGATTCCGAGGATCTCCGATACGAGTCGATCGTCGATTGGGACCTCCTCGTCGTGGCTCGTAGCCTTAAGAATCGCTACCTCGAGAGTGGTGAGATCGCCGCCTCCGGAGGCTCCGTTGGCGACTTTGGCGAGGCTGATGCTCGTCTGATCTTTAACCGCTCCAATCGCCTTTTTGAGCTTGCTCGGCATTGTCGTCGTCGCGTTTTAATTTTCACCCAATCGTCTTCTTCTTTCCTCTCTTAATCACGAACCATTAAACCAAATTGAAAGAAGTTTTCATTTGAGGGGAAAAAAAGATTTCCCTCTAAATTTTTATTTGTTTTTCTCTCTCTAAGGAAAAAAAATTCAGTTTTGTTGGTTGTCTTCTAAATATAAAGTGTGGAAGACAGGATAAAATGGCTGGAGACTCTCAAGACATGGCTAAGATATACGTTGACTTGATATCAGAGTCTTACACGCGCGATTTTGGCGCGTTGGATTTAACTGTACAAACAATGTTGTCGTTAGATAGCATGCATAGAATTGTCTTTAAATTTCACAAACAAAAGAAGTTTATGAAATTTATGATAAAAATATCAAATATGAAACATTAATTTGCAGGTAACTGGAAATATGTAACAAAATTTGTGTAAAGTGATTAGTCTAAATATATAATATACTCTACAATACGTACGAGTTATTCCTACGCGCTTCATCTCCGTATAGGTTGTTAAATCCAATGACAAGCTGGTACGTTTTTTAAAATAACGAAAGGTGTGGCTACCATCTTAGGCTAAAACAAATGTTTATCAAATCTTTGTTTTGTTGTAGACGTGCAAACCATCATATATGAATCATGAGTTGTTTTGCTAACAAGAGCTTGTGAGATGAATCATGAAATTAACGACTCATAGGATCGAGACAATATTATTATTGAGATTTATTAGCAACAAAAAATAAATTCTTAATTGAGATATAAATCAAGAATGTCTCAGCCTGGAACCCTTTTTTTTTTTTTTCTTGACATAGGAATATAGGATTAATATAATTAAAACCTTCACCTTGTTATTGCATTATTTGAGTAATCCTTCTCAATTTTCTTTTGCATTTCACTGACGTGTCAAATGTTACACATTTTTATATCTTTACCAAACTTCACTCACATTATCACATATCTATATATATACACAGGATTTCTCACAAGCTATTTTCCAGACCATTTACAATAACTGGTGAAAAAACATTAAAAAATTTCCAAGTCTTATCTCTTTCTTTCCCTTCTTCGGTTTTTAACTCGTGTAGTCTCTGGAGTTTAAGGACAGTTCAATCTCTTCGAGTGATCGACCCTTTGTCTCCACCGTGAAGCGGTGTGAGAACGCT
Source organism: Kernera saxatilis (assembly GCA_900406395.1). Classification (NCBI taxonomy): domain Eukaryota; kingdom Viridiplantae; phylum Streptophyta; class Magnoliopsida; order Brassicales; family Brassicaceae; genus Kernera; species Kernera saxatilis. Next base: position 5,873 of record OVAY01003064.1, on the reverse strand, counting down.
GCTGCCAACAATGATACGCTTCCAAAGCTGGCATAGACCGGCCCAACTCCAAATTTCTCCACCAGATCCAGGAAGAACAGACCAACCAAGAAGTTGCAGACCTGAATTTGCAGGTCCTACTCATATTTATGTTTCATTTTTAAAATGATTTACGATTAAACAACAATTATGTACCCAATGTACAGAGAAGCTGAAACCCATGATTTTCCCACGCGTTCTGTTGCTGCTTAGCTCAGGGATGATGAGACCAGTTACAGGACCTGCTCCAACTGCAAAACTGAAAATATACCTGTAACAGGCCAAAGCAGATGATTCATTATGTCTTCTTTTGGTACTGTATGACTGATATAGAGCTGAGGAAAGGAGACTATCTCACATGAGTGTTCCAAGTATTGACAAAGCCTGGCTCAGATCTTCATCCAAGGGAAAACAAACAGAATAAACAATAACAAACATAGACACCGCCTGTGAAACCACACAAATTCAACCAAGATAAGAAAAAGCAGTGAAAAGCAAAAGACTTTATCGTTGTAAACAAAACATATTTACCATTCCCAAGTAGCTGCCAATAAGAAGCTTCTTTCTTCCTTGCTTATCAATCAAATAAGATGCACACAGGGTACCTATAATACCCAACCGTTCAGAAAAGAGGGACATCGTTTCGGAAACAGTAGAAAAGAAAGCACAATCCAAATGTATAGTTTATATAGGTAAGATTTGAGCACCAGCAAAATTTGTGACTCCGACATATAGACTTGCTTGAGCACCACTTGTGATTCCAACGTTTTGGAACGTTAAAGATGAGAAATAAAGAACGCCATTTATGCCCGCGAATTGCTGAAGGAGAAAAAGAGTGCCCCCAATGAATGCAACTGCAAGCATAATAACAGCAACACAGTGTCGTCAGGCAAAAGTTGTATAGTCTCAGTTTATTAAATTAGAGTCCTTTGTATGTTCTCAGTTTCTCTGTTTCTGGTATAGTCAGAGAGACTTAAAACTATTAAATTGCCACCTTGACCCAACCTCGTGAATGTGGTCTATCGAGGAGCTCCAACCATCTGCTATCTAAGTCGGAGCCATTATTCTTCATAACCGACTGAAAATCTTCTACCGCTTTCCCGACTTCAGATTCCCCCCAGATGTTTTCGATTACTACTTTGGCATCATCCAGTCGTCCAACCTAAACAAGTATCATGAGATATGATTTCAAGTTTTCAACATGGAAAAACAATGCTTTCTCATTGACGAAGAGGCGACTTGTACCTTACAGAGCCAGCGGGGACTTTCTACTGCAAATTGCATACCGAATGCAAGAAGAAAGCCAGGCATACTCGCTACATAGAGCATTGTTCTCCACCTGAACAGTAGTATGTAATCAGGTTATATATGAGAAGAATGAAATGAAGAGGATAGCATGTAATGTTATCCAGAAACCCATATTGTGATTGCCTAACAGAGTTATACGTGTAGTTATTAAACCATTTCAGATCTAACTAGATAGATAGCTAAACGAAGCTCACCAATGAGGGTCATCTTTTGCAGGAATCCCTAAGAAAAGAGAAAATATTATCCCGAGACAAGTGCCAATTTGACATAAAGTTCCAAGGGAACCCCTGTATTTTGTCGGAGCAACCTATAGAATAAAAATAACTCTTCCATCAAACATATGAGATGCAAATAACCAACAACTTATCATTATGGGGGTAAGTAAGACTAATTTTCAGAAATGTTCTCGATCTTACAGCAGAGGAAGCCAAATAGTTAAACATGAAGTTGAAAAGAATCACACGTTTGATTACCTCGGAAATATAAATAGGAACAATAACTGTGTTCACGCCAATACCGAGACCAACGAGAAATCTTCCACATAAGATCTCATCCAAGGAGTGAGCTTGTGCACTGAGAGAAGAAAACACAACTTTTGCTATTCTGCTTCATCCATAAAATCCAGGACGCATACAACTCAAAACAGCAAGGAATTGTTACTAAAATTACGCCATAAAGATTCACATTAGAAACGAATATAACCTCACAAGGGCACCAAGAATTAGGGGTATTGTGACAATCTGAATGGTGCGTCGGCAGCCAAGCTTGTCCACTAGTGGACCGGAGCTTATGCTTCCAATAAATGCACCAGCAATGAATATGCTCACAACCAGACCCTCAAGAATAGAGTTTCCTTCAAACCCAAGTTCACGCGCAATAGACACGATGGGGCCATTCATTACTCTGCGAGAACCAACTGATATAATTAGTTCTAAACTTTCGAAAAACTAATCCAGATAATCAATATCAACCCGACCAACTCATATTCTTCTCACTGGAAGCTAACCACTCGACGATATGGGATCAAATCAACACTCTGTAAAACCAACTAATCGACATCATTGTAAGCTAAACCCACCAGAGTGATTCCTCTGGGGAGTTTCACCCCCTCAAGGCTCAAGCTGAAGCGGTTCCTCATCCACAATGTCAAAATGAAAACGTTTTCGAATTTGATAACACAAACCATTACACTAGTACATGAACAGAGATCATTCTCCTGCCAGGTATAGAAATCATACTTCGTGAGTGAAAAATAAATAAACATATCAGGTTTAATAAAGCACTAATTTGGCGAGATAGATACTAAAATTACAAGAAGATGGATTTGGCAGTGGAGAGGATACCCAATGTGATAACCAAAGAGAAAATTCGCCATCGAAGCAACTGCTACATGAGGGAAAGCCGATAACCATCCCAGATCAACGGAGAATTTCTCCACCTTCTCCTCGGACGGATGCGCCGGCGGGACAGGCGATATCTCGTGATCTTCATCTGTTAATTTTCAAAAACAAAATTGGATTAAAAAAACTTAGCGAAGAGATGGGTAAGTCGAAGAAGCTGAGAAAATTGAACCTAGTTGCTTCGTCTGCAATGGCTTCTTCCTCGGCGGAGACTGGAAGAAGCGGGAAAACTGTGAGGCGTTGCGAGAGTGGGCGAGTCGGGTCGGGTAAGAAAAGGTTAATCGGGTCAAAGGATCGGATCGGTGTAGGGGTACGGAATTAGCCACCACCCACATCGGAGCTAGACGGAAGAGAGATAAACCTCGGCGAAGCGAAAAATAAAAAAGTTTGATTGATGAAGTAAGTGAATAATCTGTGATTAACAATAAAAGACACGTGCCTATCACGTGCCCAATCAAGCAAATAAATAACAGAGTACGAGTCTTTGAAATAGAACAGAGTAGCTATAATTACCAACTCTCTGTTTTCATTTTTTTTTTGTGTTTTGTTAAATAACTCTGTTTTCATGTTTGAATTAGGAATGATTTGGAGCCGTTAGATGTTGTTTTACAGGGGAAAATGGTACGATCGATGGTCAAGGATCGTTTTGGTGGCAGAAATTCCACGATCGTTAAATACAATTGTCCGTACCTGATTTGAGTTAATGTTTTCTGATAACCAATCAGATTTCTAATCTAACGCTCCTTGATTCTCCATCGTGAATATCCACCCAGTGTACAGTAGCTATAATTATTTCCTGTGTCAAACTTCATTTAATACCCTGGACTCTCACCATAATCGCCGTACGATTTTACTTATTCGAATGAGATTATTAATAAAATTATAATCTAACGCTCCTTGATTCTCCACGTGGAATATCCACCCGGTGTACTGTAAGTGAAATTATAACCTGTGTCACACTTTCATCTGATACCATGCACCTTCACCATAACCGCCGTACAATTATTTGTTTATTTAATGAGATTATTATAACAATTATATCCTGTGTCACACTCTCATCTGATACCCTGCACTCTCGTCATAAACGCCGTACGATTATTTATTTAATTTCAATAAGATTATTAACAAATGCATCCTACGTGGCAGCAACATTAACCTGAAAAGTGTAACGATCATGGCTCCGGTGAAATCTCCGAACACCGACGGAATCAATCCAGGTTCTTCGTCGTCGCCGATCGGATTGATTCTTCCAAATAAAAAGACTTGATTGAAGAAGAAACAGGGAAACAGGGTTTCACCATCGGGAAAATAAAAAGACTTGATTGAAGAAGAAATTTGGTATGTATGATTTGGTTTTGCAGCCAAAGAATAAAATAACGATGATAAGAGTCAAGGTCACATCACATTGCTTGACTCTAAAATTGTGGAAGTTTCCACTTTGTATTGCTCACAATATTTATTCCAACAAGATCGATAGCTACTATGGACCAATTTATTGAATTCAGAAGTCAGTGGTCCTCATATAATAAATATAAATGTAGGAATCAATTATTAATCAAAACCAATACCAACTTTGATGTTGAATGGGTGTTTACAAATAATATAGACTAGAGAAGAAGGATAAGAAAGCCTTGTAAGCTTTCTCTAGCAGGTTAAAACGTAAAAGAGAGTTTGCTGGATAAAGTACGAAAGGGTTGATACATCAATCTGAAGAAAAGTAGTCCCATCATCTAGTCGAGCCCGAATCATGATTCGACAAGGGAGAGCCAACTTCAATGGAGGTGGATTCATTTGCAGCTCGGACTGATCCCTAAGGTGATGAGAAAGATTTTAAGGAAAGAGATGTGATTAGGACACAGTGGCAATGAAGGAGAATGCAAGAGTAGAATTGACCTCCGCATGATTCACAGGATGAGGCACAGTCACCATTTTTTCATGATGAGTTGCATCCTTGGGATATCTAATAGGCTCTGCACAATCATCCAAACTGTACAAAAAAAACCAAGATGAAAATTGAAGATAATAAACATCGGATTTTAGAAAACGAAACGTAAATGAGAGCACCACCTGGTATCCAAAACCCAGGTTTTGAAGATATCATCAGTGTCCATCTTACTATACTTTGATTTCAAGGCAGATGTAGTGGAGTATCTCCGCCTGGACGGAGATCGAGATCGAGATCGAGGTCGGTGCAAGGGGTTATCGAGGGGAGGAAGGTGGCCTTGGATAAAACCAGAGACAGCGTTGTCGAGATCCCAGCCGAAGCCTTCGAGGAAGAAGAGTGCTGACTCTCGACACTCAGACGTTGCCTTGCAGAAGCCCGTGATCGGATCATCTTCCCCTACACAATGCTTCGTCTTCATCGTATAGATACCTAGGCTTCTCACAAATATTACTTAACCTAATTTCAATTAGCTTTAATCTAACGAATTATAGTAATATACTCCTCTGTCCCAAATTAGAAGATGTTTTTTGGTTTTATTTTATTAGATTTTCTTAAATATCTATACAAATCTTTAATGTATTTTAATCCAACAATAAATATTCAATGGTTCCGACTGAATTTTCTTTTGTTTGACCGAGTTTTTGGCTATTTGCATTCTAATTTTTTTTTTCCTTTTTTATAGAGATTATTTTAATTATTTTATTTAATGATGATTTTTGTAAAAATAAAAGGGAGAATTGGAAAAAAGGGATAAATTGACTAGTAGTTCGGGAAACTAATCTTTTAGAACTCAGGTTTGGGAAACTAAACTTTTAAATAATGTTAATCCTTTTTTACCCTTAATAATAAACAAATTAATATATCTGATATATAAACAAATTAATGACAGTATATATATCTGATAGAAAAATAAAAATATTCATCTGAAAATATTTAAATATCTAACAACAAAATAAATATATTCACGTCATAATCTTTTCTTCCATCTCTTTCTCTGGGTAAAAGGAGATCGAAAGCAATGGAGAAGGGATCAAAAGTGAATGGTAAGAATAGATTTTTTATTACGAGAATTACATAAACATTTACATATTACTATAGTAAAATAATTTAGATAAACGGTGTCTCATACACCTATTCATTTTTGTCAACATGGCTTAATTCAGATTTGTTTTACTCTAGCTTGTTTTTGTTTTTCATACGTT
>OVAY01003063.1:0-13306 GCA_900406395.1 Kernera saxatilis | reverse complement strand
CCTTCCGTATTTTTTCATATATTTCATCTTAAATTTCTCAATTTTTACATCAAAAATAATAAAATAGTTTAAAGAATTTTAATTTTAATCTCAAATTTTAATAGTTTTTTTAATTTTAAGATTTTTTCCTAATTATTTATTTATTTTTTCTATCAATAATAAGAAATAATAATAATAATAATAAATTCATTAATTTTTTCATTAAAAATAAAAATATAACTTAATTTTCTATTATTATATAATAATTTTAANAATAATAATAATAATAAATTCATTAATTTTTTCATTAAAAATAAAAATATAACTTAATTTTCTATTATTATATAATAATTTTAAAATTTTAAATTTTAAATTTTAAATTTATTATTTTTTATGTTTTTAATATTTTTTAAATAAGTTGGAATTTTCTGATTTTTTGGATTTTTTTTTTAATTTTTTGGAAATTATTCAATATTAATAATTCAATTATCACTAACGGTGTTAAACAAAGTTAGTGTTGACCGTTAGTCGACCCTCAATTGTACACACTTTGAGTTATTTAGAGGTTTGTTTAAGAAAAATAAATTAGTTGAATGGTTAAAATGGAAACCCAAAAAATTGGAGGTTTAAGTTGAGAAAAGTAAAAAAATTGGAGGTTTTTTATGGTAATTTCTCTTTAATTTAACAAAATTACATTTCTCGTGGGATCTTTAATTATAACTTTTTATGGCAAACTTAAATTGAATAGTTCTACAGATCTACTAATCAACAGACGTAATTACGTTTCAAAAACAAAGCAATCCTCCCATATGGGTTTCTTGCATAGAAGCAATCAGTCAAAGAGTTTTTTAGGCTAAAGAGTAACTATATAGTATGGTTTTATGGCTAGTCGTGCATGCTAGTTGTGAATTGCTAATGTTAAGGAAAGGCATTTACATAATTCATTGACAATAATATCCAATTTATAAAAATAGAGGTTAAACTCTGGAAATAACATACATGAGATCCGATGGATTCAGCAGAAAAAAACGACATCATAAGATTGCATTTTTCACATATTCTTAGTCACAAATTAATTCATGCTGCAGGTTAATTAAAAAACTTGCTAGTAACGAAATTTTCCAATTTTATACCAAAAAGTTACTAGTTGCCATACAAAAAAACAATTCATAGAGAAATTGAAAAAAATACCAAAATTTTAAGAACAAAACCTTAAAACATGATCTAACCTCTACCCTAAAGCCAATCGTCAAGTCTCTGTCACGGCTTCATTTGGTTTCATGATCATCATCCTCGTACGGAACTCGCCGACACAACGGACACGAGTTCCGACACTTAAGCCACTCAAAGATACAACCTTGATGAAACAAATGCAAACATTTAGGCATCCTAATGACGTTTTCATGACTCGGTTCCGACAAGTTCTCCATACAAATTGAACATGATCTCGCTTCTTCTTCTTCTTCTTCCTCTTCCAAATCAATTGTTTGCACTATCTGTTCGTCCAACAGTTTTTGTAACACACCATCAGAAGCAGCTCTTGACGGAACAATAACAGACGGTGGTAACATAAACCGAACTTGTCTGATCAATTTAACGTTGACCGACAATAGAAAAGGTCCCGGTACGTGACGTGAAGCACAATCAAAAGCGATCTTTTGACCCAAAATCTGGCAAAACTGAGTTTCTGCGGTGAAACGGTGAAGGAGTTGAGAGATGTGACGTGGAGTGAAGCTACGTGGTCTTAGCCGGCCGTGAGAAACATTTGGAGCCAGGTAGGATCCCAAATGTGTTACCATCCCGTTTTGATCTTGAACGAATTCTTCGATCTCGCCATATATATGGATCAAGATGGTGCTTAGAAACCCTAGATTTCGAGGTAGATTTGACGCCTCCGTAACGACTTTTATTGTCACTGGAACAAGATTCATGGTGGAGTTAAGAAGAATGCAAACAAAAAGTAAAAAAAGTAGAGGAGATTGAGAAAGAGATCGATGATGATGATAAATTGAGTTAAGAGAGAGTGAAATTGATTTCTTCAGGTGAGGCTGAGTGGTTTATATAGACAAGAGTGTTTTAGGTTGCAAAAATGATGTTGGAACGGTCTGATTTTGGTGGGAAAAAATAGAAGCTTGAGGGCTACTGCTAATGTGCGCGGCTACTAATATACGCATCTCTTAATTTCCTTTTTTTTTTTTTTTGTTCTCAGAAACTTGATCATTTATTGGTTGATTAGTTATTTCCTTTTGTTCTTTAATCTACAAGATTCATGTTTTCCTTTTTCTAAAACTCGACCGTTAATCACTTAATTGGTTATTATTGCATCGAGTGAATTTAACGAAGAAAATAGTTTGGTACTGGTTCGGTTTGAATAACTCTTAAACCGGATAAATAACCCGTCCCGCACAAAGACCCGCCTCATCCCGTGCGCTACATTCATATATAACCCTAAAATCTCAATCTCACTCTCTCTCTCTATCTCTCTCTTTGATCGGCGACCATGGTTGTGAAAGATCATAACTGCGAAGAATCTCTGGAGCTCTTCCTCAAGATTGGTTTGGAGGAGCGAACCGCCCAGGACACCATCGACAACAGCAGCAGGGTCACCTCCGATCTCACCGCCCTCATCCACCAGGTCTCCTTCTTCTTCGAGTTCCTTAGTTTGATGATTTGGACTCAAATGGATTACCAAAATTGTGTTTCAGGCTGGTGTCACTGATGGGTGCGACCGAACTATTGGGAATCTGTTGTACACGGTGATTAATCTAATCCCAATTTTTAAAAAGATTTGTCTTTTTTTTTCCAATGAAACCTAAATTTTGTCAATGTCCTTGAAGAAACTTTATTGAGGTTATATTCTCCTTGCAATAATGTGTAACAAGGTCGCTACTAAGTACTATGGAAAGGCTCTTGTGCATCTTCCTACATTGCTCAACTACATTGTCTCTTCTAAGGTTTGATGTCATCTGTCAGAAATGCCCTTAGAATCTGTTTTGTCGTTAAGAAACTGGCTAACCTTGTTTACCATTCTCTATGTATAATGAAATCTGCAGATTAAAACTCCAGCCCAGTTGGATGCTGCGTATTCGTTTCTGGGCGATACCGGTCCTGAGGACTTGAAGCTAAATGAATTTGAGGAGGCGTGTGGCGTTGGTAGGGACTTTTGTGAATACGATTATGAATACGGATTGTATTTTTTTACTTTCTGTTTCTAGATAAGCAACTGGTCTCTGTTTGTAAAAATTTTCATTATGGTTGAGGTCTCCCCTGAAGATATTGAGAAAACAGTCGAAGAAATCTTTGAAGAGAATATGAATACAGTATTGGAGCTGCGATACCGAACTAATGGTTAGTCATTGCTCTTTACCTCATTGTTTCTGACCCTTACTATTTCTTTCAGGCATTTCCTTTTTTTTTTGTTCACTTTCTCTATAATATTCTTGCATAACCAGCTTACATTGTTTCGTTGTTGTATTTATGTGGTATAGTGGGTGAATATATCGGACATGTCCTGAAAAGTTTGCCCTGGGCAGATCCCAAGACTGTGAAGGTGAGTTCATAGTTTTAGCAGCCGATGTTCTTCGCTAAACCACATATGATATTCTTAGTTTTCTTGTCCCATGTTTGTGATAGAGAGTCATTGATGAAAAAATGTATGAACTTCTTGGCGAGAGAACTGCTGCTGACAATGAAATACCTACCAAAAAGAAGGAGAAGAAAGAGAAGCCCGCCAAAGTAGAGGTGAGCGTAGGTTTCATTTCAATGTATTTTTTCTCTTGTGTGTGCTTCGACCTTAATACTTAATTTCTGTGGCTACTTCACCAGAAGGAAGCTGCTGTGGAAGCTGTCCCACATCCATCTGAAGAGGAGCTTAATCCTTATTCTATATTCCCTCACCCAAAGCAAAATTTTATGGTAACACACTGCTTTTTGTTTATGTTTCTGTCATTTCTTTTTTTGAGATTTTTTAGTCCACGTTCTGCATCTTTGAATTCCGTTGATAATCTTTCATCTATTTGCTGATTGAGTGATATAACCAGAGTAGAATAGGTATGGTGCCTTTTAATATGTGGTGATGTGATAGCTCAGTGAAACAAATGGAAGATCCCAAATTTGAATGATATGAACTTCTAGCTTAGTGGCAGAAATGTTGGTTTGTGACCATTTAACTTCTGGTTCTTTGATATTCTCAGGTTCACACAGAAGTGTGTTACAGTGACGGCTCTGTGCTCAGATGTAGCAATACGAAGGAAATGCTTGACAAACATCTCAGGGTGACTGGAGGGAAAGTTTATACCCGGTTCCCCCCTGAACCAAATGGTTATCTACATATTGGACACGCCAAGGTAAAATATATATGTTATGTGGTATTTTTGGTGAGGCTCTACGTCTTTTTATGGTCATTTTTTAAAGGTTGTACTTTCAGGCTATGTTTGTTGATTTTGGTCTTGCAAAGGAGCGAGGGGGCTGCTGTTATCTAAGGTAAGAAAATCTTGGTCGCTTTTACTCGTGTTTCTTACATGTTTTGGCTTTTCTATGGCAATCACTGTGAAAATCTGATTTTAAAGATACGATGATACAAATCCCGAGGCCGAGAAGAAAGAGTATATCAATCACATCGAAGAAATTGTTAACTGGATGGGTTGGGAACCCTTCAAGGTAGTGTTATTTTCTCTGTTGTACGAATAGCTTTACTGTTGTTATTAATTCATCTCAAAAGTTCCCATTGTTTTCTGCTAGATTACGTACACCAGTGATTATTTCCAAGAATTGTACGATTTGGCAGTGGAGTTGATTAGAAGAGGTCACGCTTATGTTGATCATCAGGTTTGAACCGGTTTAAACTTCCTCATATATGGATTCCTTTTGTGTTTTTTTTCCAATTAGTTTTCATGGTTTTGTTCTAAGACTTATTCTATCGAAGAATTGTTCATCTACTTTCAGAACGCTGAGGAGATAAAAGAATACAGAGAGAAGAAATTGAACAGCCCCTGGAGAGAAAGGCCCATTGAGGAATCTCTAAAGCTTTTTGACGAAATGAGACGAGGAATGATTGGGGAAGGTCATGCAACACTTAGAATGAAACAAGATATGAAGAATGATAACTATAATATGTTTGACCTTATTGCTTATCGTATAAAGGCAAGTGAAAGTAAAAAAATCATCTCTGGTTACGTATAAGATCTCCAGTCTTTAGCTGTCTTGACTTGTTTAATATGCTTTGCAGTTCACACCTCATCCTCATGCTGGTGACAAATGGTGTATCTATCCGACCTATGATTATGCACACTGCACTGTTGATTCTCTGGAAAATATAACGCATTCGGTTTGTTTGTCCCTATCTAATGTCTTTTGGCTATTGAATAACGCATGAGTTTTCACTATTTACTTTCAGTACTGGACATTCTGTTCTGTATCCGAGTCTGAATCTGAATCATCTACTTGTGAGGTTTCTGACAGTTTCTTTTATTGTCCATAAATGTAGCTATGTACTCTTGAATTTGAAACCCGGCGTGCTTCATACTACTGGTTATTACATTCTCTGGGTATGTACATGCCCTATGTCTGGGAATATTCACGGTTGAATGTTACCAACACCGTAATGTCAAAGCGTAAGGTTGGTAATTCAAGCATTCTTTGCAATGAATCATGGAGGTTGGATTCATTTGTTTTTCTTTTGCTGCAGCTGAACTACATTGTGACAAACAAGTACGTTGATGGTTGGGATGATCCACGCCTTTTGACGCTTGCTGGTTTGAGGCGGAGAGGTGTAACTCCAACTGCAATTAATGCATTTGTACGAGGGCTTGGAATTACAAGAAGGTTTGCTATATATATATCTGATCGAAGACACATATATCATACGGTTTTGGCATATGTTGACTATTTTCATTGAATCTGCTATCTATTGTTGTTTGTTAAAAGTGATGGTAGCATGATACATGTGAGTCGTCTTGAGCATCATATTAGAGAGGAGTTGAATAAAACAGCTCCCCGCACCATGGTGGTGCTGAATCCTCTTAAGGTGGTCATTACCAATTTGGAAGAGGACGAAGTTATTGAGCTTGATGCTAAAAGGTGGCCTGATGCTCAGAACGATGATCCCTCGGGATTCTACAAGGTGCACTAAGCTTCACAAATTTACTGAATTTTTGTTTTTTACTCATGGGGGGGGAAGTTTTGTGTTTTGTTGATATTTTTTCATTGGATATATATAGGTTCCGTTCTCTAGAGTTGTATACATTGAGCAATCTGATTTCCGAAAGAAGGATTCGAAAGATTACTATGGACTTGCTCCTGGTAAATCAGTCTTGCTTAGGTATGAAAACACACACACACATCATTACCACTTTTGGCATTGAATATGATTAATCTTGTGACTCTTCTGCTCTTTGCAGATACGCTTTCCCAATCAAGTGCACCAATGTTGTCTTTACTGATGACGATGAAACCGTTTGCGAGATTCATGCGGAGTATGATTCCGAGAAAAAGACAAAGCCAAAGGTCCTTTCTTTAACCATATCCATAACTAGTGCAATTGTGTGTGGCACTTATTAATCGTTTTGGGTTCTGTAGGGAGTCCTACACTGGGTCCCTGAATCATCACCAGGAAAAGAGCCCTTAAAAGTTGAAGTTAGGTTGTTTGAGAAACTCTTTAACTCCGAGGTAAGTGTTCTCTCGCTTTTCCTGGTGCCTATGCTCTTTCAACCATTAAAGATGCTGTGGTCGGGGACACATTCCAGTTCGAGAGGCTGGGTATACTTTTTGCTGCAATTCTAGATGAACAACAAGTGGTAATTTTTGTTTGTTTATTATCCTAAAATCAACTCTGACATGGGTGACGTGTGATGAATTAGGTTATTACGCGGTAGACAAGAACTCTACCCCGGGAAAGCTCGTCTTTAACCGGACGGTTACCCTCAGAGACAGCTACGGGAAACAACGTGGGAAGTAGATACACACTCATACCCAACATATGACGTTCAGGATCGAATTTGATAGATATTAGGGTTTACTATCGAATCTGATGTACACAATGGCATGTATTAGACTTTTCAGGTCAATCTAAAATTTGAACGGTTGAGATCGAAGATAATTATTTTCGAGAAGTAATTAGCCTCTCAAGATTGAATGAGAGGACTCCGTTTTTCCATAATCACTTATGGCACTTTTTATATAAATTTTAAAAAATATTAAAAAGTTATTATATCTTTTAAAAACTAAAATGATTTTTGGTATATTTCTTTTTTAATATTGAGGTTAAATTAAGTAATTTGAGGCAAAGTTTACATTGAAAATCTCAAATGACATTTATTTTAAAACAAAAAAATAATTTTAAAAACGACATTTATCGTAAAACGGAAAGAGTATTAGTCATAAAATCAAATAGCAATGAAAAAGAAGAGCCTTGGGAAATATAAAATGGGATGAAGATACTCCTAAACCTCCAAGTATGCTGTCTTCTCATCATAACCATGAAGACACTAATTCAATATCATTAATGCAATTTCTGGCATTAGTAGAGAGACATTAAAGGTATTAGTCAGTCATTGGTGGCTGGAACTTGGGGTTTGAAACTTGAATGCATGACGACCATCTTGCAATATTTACTCCACGAGTTTATTACAGTAACAAACATTAAGTGCTGCCCCTTCTTTAATGCTAAATCTTAATCTTTCGTCTTTCTCTCTCTCTCTCTCTCTCTCTCTCTCTCATGGATTTGTCTTTTTGGAATTTCATCCACTTGTGACACATCACTTAGGCCTGGTTTAAAAAAAAAAATTACTCATGAACAATTTAATGGAGCAATTATGACATTGTGTTGGTTTATAGGCATGTCAATCTATATTTAGACTTTGACTTTTTGTGTACCTTGGTCTATACATGAACATGAAGCATGTTGGATTTCTCTTGTCTTCCCGTCTCTTTTGATATTAATGTTTATTATCCTATTTATAGCTTCATGTTCGTGTTTAGTATCAAACGAAATGCAATGTCTCTGTCTTCGTTCAGTTTAACCTATGCTGCATTTCTTTGGACGCTTTTGAACAGTGTTTGAGAAACAGAGGAACTACTAAATAATATTTAATATCAAAATCCATCATAAAATATTATTAGATGCTATAAGACACTTCAAACTCTACTGAGCACACACACAACATAGGATAATTAATTAAGGTTGTTTTAATATAAACCAACAAACAACTGAGAAATGAAACTTCATTGGCAAGCTTGAAGGTATGTGCCTGTGTTTAGTGGCTGCCTTGGTTGAAGAAAGTCCTGCCACAAAGTGGTCTCTGACTTGAGCGGTTTTTCCAAGATTAGAGCATCTCATCAATGAGCTTGTTCTTCAAAGTTTCTTCTTTTTCTGAGAGTTGTTGTTTTGTTTTCGCAAGAAGACACCTAAGCACTTCCATCCTTGATAATTTGTTTCGCTCTGCTAAGTCTTTCTCTTTTAACGCCCACAAGTTCTCGAACCTTGATAGAGAATTGGCCTCCCTTTCTTCATTCATTGTTTTAGTAGCAACCTTCTTGCCTTTACGCTTTGATGACTTCACAATGAGAGGACGAGCCATAGCTTGCTCGTCTACATCTAGAGATATAGGACTCTATGGATTAGAGCTTGAAGAATATATGCCACCGTCATTCAACTTTGTTCTGTTTGAGCTTTCACTACTCTTTGAATCCATAATATAAGGGATGAAAGGAAAGAAATAAGAAATGTTATGGTGTATGATAAGATGAATTGAGTTAAGAAAGTGAGAGAGAGAGAGAGAGAGAGAGAGAGAGAGAGAAGAGAGTGAAATTAATGTCTTCAGGTTGAGGCTGAGTAATTTATAGACAAAGAGCTATGTTGCAAAAATGTTGTTGGACCGGTTTGATTTTGGTGGGAAAAAATAGAAGCTCGAGTTACTGCTAATGTGCGCGACTAATATACGCATCTCATAATTTCCACTTTCTGAAACTCGATCACTTATTGGTTGATTAGTTATCTCCTTTTCTTTAATCTACAAGATTCATGTTTTTCTTTTTCTAAAACTTGACCGTTAATTGGTTATTTCTTTCTTTTTTTTATCTACATAACCTATAAGAAAATAGTTTGGTACTGGTTCGGTTTGATTCCGGTTTAGTAGATCTGATTTGAATGGGCATTGGATCCAACGGCGAATTCAACCCGAGGAGAGAACAATTTCGATCGCCATAAGAATGTTGTAGAGAGATTGCAGCCGATTTGCAAGGATTACGAAGAGAAATTGCAAACCTCGGTTCAAAATTTAGATCATTTTCAGAATTGTAAGTCAAGTACCAAATTCTACTCTTGTACTCGTTTTAAGTTAAGGGATTCAAATCAGAGCTTTTTTATGTATCAAAATTCAAAATCGATGAAGCCCTAGAAACTCTGCTATCGTAAACAAAACGGTAACAATTTATTTCTCATTATTGTATTTTGTCATTATGGTTTTAGTGTAAAAGCCCATTACTTTGCTAGATAAGCCCAATAATTACCATTTTTTAATTTTTTTCGAATCCTTGTTTTTTTTTAAACAAAGAAAAATAATCCTTAGTTTTTTTTAACCACAAATTGAGTAAAACAAATCCGAACGTTATAACATGCAACGCGTTATAACTTATAATAACACGCAACGGTAAAAAAAAAAATGATTAAATTTAAATGATGAGAATTGAGAAGCTCAACATAAATTGAATCCTTGGTGTTTTTTTTTTTTTTACCACAAGTGAGAATCAGTAATGGAAACAAATCTGATCGTTAGAATAATAACATGCAACGGTCAAAAGTAAGTAAACTTAAAAACGCTAATTAATAACAAGCAACGGTAAAAAAAAAAAGGAAATTTAAAAGAATTACGTTAACGGTCTAAAGAAAAGAAAAACCGTCAAGTAATAATGATGAAAAGCTCAACGTTCAAATTCTACTTCTATAAATTAGAATCACACATTTCAGATCTCAGGTTTTTCAAAACTCAAAAAAATCTCTCTGTTTATTGTAAAAAAGCCCTCTCAAAATTATTTTTCTGCAAATTAGATTGGCGTCGAGTCGATCGTATCGGAGACCTAATCACACAGCTCGAGTCGAAGAACCCTACCCCAGCTCCGACGGAATCTCTCTTCCTTCATCGGCAAATGGATCCTCGTGTAAGTTTTCCGGTGGAAACTCTATCCTGTGTTTCGCTATAACGTATTTTCCGGGAAAGATTTGTTGGTTTTCTCTGGAAAAAAAGAGACATAACACATAATTTCGGAGTAATTTTTGCCGATTTAAGTCTAATTTCGGAGTAATTTCGCCAATCAATGGTAAATATCTTCCAGTTTTTAATCGTAAATCGATCGAATTGAAGTTCGTGGTGAAGATGATATAGCGACCCCTAAACACCGACCAAATTAGGTATTCTTAAACACCTGTTTTTATATAAAATATTTGAATTGTTTCGTAGAAGATGAAATTGAACAAACCGAAGCTTGATAGCGAAACAGAGGCAGACGATGTTGAAGCGCCATGGTTTTTTTGTTTGCAGATTTAGAGAGATGTTGACAGAGAGAGAGATCTGTTCGAGACCATATTTGGTTCTTGTAAGTTTTTTCTTTTTGCTATTGTTACCAGTCGGTGTTTTTTATTTTCAGGAATTTGATATTTGACGATAGTAGAGTACGATTCTTGATTTAGGGTTAGGGATTTGATTGACATCATGAAATGGCCAGCAAATTTAGAAACGCATTTGAGGTTATTTCTTTAGATGACAATTGACGAATTTCTCTGTTTCACTTTTTTGATTTAAAAAAATTGAAGAACCTAAGTTGGAAGATGTTCTCCTCTTTGACGATCTATATTCTCTTCTTTGCAATTGGTGAAGGAACAAAGCATGCTTTTGAACCATTTTGGTGATAATTGCCGTTGCCGAGAATTGCTTAAGCATTGTTTCAGCCTTGAAACAGAGAGGCTTATTATTGTCTTCTTGTTTAAGAGAGGTTTTCGAAACTTTTGCTTATTTGCTTTGTAGATTGTTCCGTAGCTTTGTCTTCTTCTTTGATCACTTGCTAAATTGTTTACATGACTTGTAGGGATTCAAGTGTCGTTTCGAGAGTTCGGTAAGGTGTTGCATCCTCGGATCTCTCTATTTCTCTCTGACTTTGGAGATGTGATTGCTTCACTTGCAAACTCACAACAACAACGTTCGCTTCGATCGAGGTCAGTTCTTTTACTCTCTTAATGTATAATTGTAGTATGTTTGAATGTCTAAAAAAAGAAAAAAAAAACACACACACGAACCAAAACTATTTAGGAGTGAGAATTTTAAATTGTCGGATTAGTTATCGAAACCGAAGTGAATTGCATAATAGTGAAAACTAACAGAACGTGAGGTCCTGTCTCTTGATTGAGATCGTTAGAGATGGCATGTTCAACTTGTCTTTTCTCTGTTGTGTAATCATTCGGTTTCTAACTGATTTGGCGATAAAAAAAATTCTCATTCATTCAATTCAAACTTCCTCTTAAAAGATTTTAGATTAATTTGTTAATAATAAATCTCCACGATCGAAACTTTCATTAAACGCCAAATCCTCAAGGTTCATATTCATTTTCTAGCTTTCTTTTCATCCTTTCGTTTAGACGCCAAATCCTTTTCCTGAAGTTTCAACCAATTCTTCAGATCAGTTCTTTTCTTAAACCCCTTTCTCACTCCATGAAGCACCATAGCCATCTTCATCAACAATAAAGGCTCTTAATTCATCTTCTTCTTCATTATCATCATGCACTTGTTCCAATTCCGCTTCAATCCATTTTTTCCTTTTCCCCCAAAGATTTCTTCAAATGTTGTCTTGAAGAAGCATATAGTCATCTTCGTGAAGACCAAAATCGTTGTCTTTCTTCCTTCGATTTCTTCTCTTCTTATCGCTACTTTGCCTATGTTCCGTCTTTTTCTTCTGCATCATCAGCACTGTCCACTAAAAAAAACCCATCTCTATATTATTGATAATTATCATCCTCCTCATCATCATCGTCTCGATTCTCGACTGGGCACAGTCGAAACTTCAGGAAAAAAAAAACAGAGCTTTTTATGTACCTTCTTTGTCGTGGAGGTTGTTCTCCTTTACATGATTAATTAGAAATTGTAAAAAATGGTCACAATTTGATTCTGATATTTGGCCAAAACAAACAAAGAAGAAAAACTTGGACGGTCTCTGTTGCGTCATTGGTTTGCTCGGTTTTCTTAGCTAGTCCTATGTTTTCATGTTGCACAGACATTTTGTACAGACGAAATATTATTTAGTGAATAAAAAAAAAGTCTATAAATCGGTTACTTATTTCCCAAGAAAAGAGCTAACTGACGTTTGAGGCAAGGGGAACAAAAAGAAGGAAGAAGAAGATAATGGTCCAATCGTGAACCTTTTTTATAATGGTTCAATTCAATATATAAATTCAAAATATTTAAAATTTGATAATTTTACTAAAATTTAAACTACATTGCGTACTGTATAATCCATCACACCACGTTATCGGCCCTATTTATAATAAATGTTAAATACAGATTACAATATTATTGTCTTGGTTATAATAGTAAAATCTCACAAATGGAAATGGTTAGCTATATTTTCTTTTCAGTTCTCAAGTTTAATCGTAGTAATTATAAGAGTTATGTAGGAAAGTTGGTAGTTTTTTAAAGTGTTATTTGGAAAATTGGTAATTTTTAAAAGTTAAACATGAAATGGGTAGTTTTAGTGGGTCTGAGATAGAAAGATTGTAAGAGGAGGATAAAACAAAATAAGAAGCAAAAGACACAACTACCCTTTCATGTTTTGATGATAAAATTGTAACAGTGGGTCCCACCAATTTTTTCCCTTATCTTCTTGCGAACGAGGAAGAGAGAGAGAATAACACTTTTTTGTTTTTTTTTTTTTTGCATCTCCTCCAATTTTGTAGTTTGATTTAGCTAAAAGATCTTAATAAAAAATTCACCACAACCACATATTAATCTTTTAAATTTTTATCTGAATCTAAAGAGCTCAATTTTGCTATATTTTTCGGATATTTAGCAGCATTGCATAACAATATAGTAAAAATTGGTATACTATGCATGTGTACAACAATGCTGGTGTACAAACACTTGTTTGAGATAGTATACAACGATATGGTGGAGTATAACTATATGGTGGTGTACAAACGTTTGTTTAAGATGGTGTACAACTATATAGTGGTGTACAAGATGGTGTACAACAATATGATGGTGTACAAGATGGTGTACCCACGCTTGTTTTACCTACGCTTGTTTAAGATGGTGTACAACTATATAGTGATGTACAAGGTGGTGTA